>JALDNG010000055.1:152500-262500 GCA_024349245.1 Neodontobutis hainanensis
TGGTCGTCTGTCTCAAGAGTGCCGTAATTTACTGTCACAGAACTCCTCAAACTGGCCACCACACCGTGCGCCGAGGGGGACGAGAGTCTAGGTAACGCAAAACACTATCAAGAGAAAGAAAGAAGAGAAAAATAACATTTCGACTTCCCCTTCTGGAGAAAAGAAGAAAGTGTTAAAAATAATGGGGGGAGGGGGAGATAGACAGAAACTCAAACACAAACAGCAGTTCGTCCAGCTTTGTTTAGGTTTCCTCTCTATTTCTGAGAAAAGACAAGGAAGGGGAAAGAATTGCTTGGTGGTTGTCAACAGTTGAAGCTGCAGCCGCACCTGGCATCGTGCGACAGGGCTTTGATCACTTGTCGAGTGAAATCCCACCACTGGATTAAAGTGAATGGGGGGGTGACATAGAAATAAAGTAGAGCGAGGACTTGTCTGAAGTGTAGCCCTGTTTGTTTTTCTTTTGAAATGTTCCATGCACTGCCCGGGTGGCTGTAATTAAATCAGCATGAACTGTTGCAACTGTCCAAAGTTGACCCACTTCTTGTCTTTCTCAGTAGATGTGGATTTTGAGAAGTGTGAGTCAAAGACGAGACCCCAGATGAGATCCTCTAGTTGAAAATACTTATATTTAAATGTTATTGTATTTGTATTTGTCTTCTCCGGTGGAGCGAGCAGTGATACAGTATAATTACAAAATAGATGGTTTATTAAACCAGTTTGAATAGTACTCCTTTTAACTTACTAAGCCGGCAGTGGCTCAGTGGTAGAGCGGCCGTCCTTCAACTGGAAGGTAGTAGGTTCGATTCCCGCTCTCCCCACAGTTCATTGGGCAAGACACTTAACCTACCTTGCTCCCAGTGTCCGTAGCACTGGTGTATGAATGTGTGTGACTGTAGAGGTGTGTTTGGTGGTGGTAGGAGAAGGTTGAGCGCTGTTTGTGTGGCAGCCCCCCTCTCTGTCTGCCCCAGGAGTGGATGTGTGTGAATGGGGTGAGTGGAAGCACGATGTAAAGCGCTTTGGGTGCCCGAGAAGGGTGCAGGAAAGAACTATATAAATGCATGCCATTTTACTGTATCTACAAGCTCCTTATGATTAATGCTGTGTTGTGCAACAGGTGATGACCACACTCTGAATCTCTGCTGTGTGAATGTAAAGCACCAGTTAAGACCCTCCTTCAAACATGCCAGGACATCCAAGCTAAACTGTTAGCGATACCAAGTTAACACTTAGCGTGGGAGCTGTGGCGGGGCCCCACTGCTTTGAATGGTGGGATCGACCTTGAGTGAAGCTCCAGGAATTCCCTCCACTTGACAGCTGGCTCTAGCGTACACCCTTGACTTAGCATGTGCTAATGCTGTCCGAGATGTTTTGGTAAGAGAACTGATGGCATGCTAATCTGCGCTATGTTTGCCACAAGGCTAAGTCGAGCTGTCCGTGCATGTACAGTGGGGCGATGACAGCAGAGCCACCAGTTGTTCAGGCCTCTACTCGGGTGGTACTGGGAGATCAAAGAGTCCAGATCTTTCCCAGGTTTCCATGGACTGCCACAGCAACTGGGTAACTTCATGGTGGGAGGGATGGTCGCCATGGCAGCTGCTTTAAGGGTGACCATGGGGTCCATTAGTATACCAATATTAATGACCTCAATGTACGGGTTCTTGTGGAAATTGATTAGAGTTAGATCAGAGAAATATAAATAATAAAGCCTTGGAGATTGTTCATTGATATAAAATCATTGAGTATGTAATATCTAGCAGTTTATAAAAGCTGTATCCTTATTGTTTAAATTAAATACCTTTGGCATAATTAGCTTAATGTAATATTATAATAATTCTGTAACACTTTACTGCATAATTGTGTGTGTTTTTGTCTGTTGTTTCTTTGACTACACAAGGGATGTTTGTTCCTGAGCCGTCATCATTCGACTATGTGTTGTTCAATTGTTCGACCAGCAGATGGCAGCAGTTCCACTTTGGGTAGAGTTGGTGTTGAGGGACACAGCTACAGATAAGTGGCCTATGTTTAACCATGTGAGCTAATGTGAGGCCTGCTGATGTGTGACTTTAGACTAGTGCGTTAAGGCAGTTAAATTTCGTTTTTAGAATATTCTTTGTTTTTGTTTTTAAGCGATAATTGTATGATTCTGGCACAAATCTGGAAACATATCACACCAAAACAATAGAGGATAGAACATAGATGTATACCTCAAGAACCAGAAAGATAGCATTTATAAACGGGCTGTATAATGCTGATGCCAAATGTAAAATAGATTTAGCTACCAATTTAAATGTGGACTTTTATTTTATCAAAGTGACTTTCAAAAGATTTGTTTTCAATTGCAAAAACATCTGCTGTTTTTTACTATGTTGAATGTGTAAGCTACTGTCTATGGGAGAATGGAAATGCTGCTTTTGAGATGAAGAATGGTGTGCTGTAATGTGAACATATGGCTAATGCACTAAACACATCTGATCTACAGTATCAAACACATGTCTCTTGTTGTTGTGCTGTCTAACATGTACAGCCTTTGATGAATTGTTTCTCTAAATTTAATCCAAAGGCAAACATTGCATCAAATATAAACCCCTCATCAGTCACAACAGCATTTGGTGCACAACAGATCGAGCTTTAGGCCCACCTGCTGTAGTCCTATTGAGTCTGTATTATGGGAATACACTGGACAGGTGCAGAGTGTTGTGTGTGTGTGTGTGTGTGTGTGTGTGTGTGTGTGTGTGTGTGTGTGTGTGTGTGTGTGTGTGTGTGTGTGTGTGTGTGTAGTCTTTCCACATACATGCTACTAACGAGTGTGTCTGTAGTAACCTCTAAAAGTCCTCTCCAGATCGCCTTGGTTTCATGGGAACCTGTTTGCGGCTAATCCTTCTTTTGGCCAGAGAGGGTTTCCCCAAACAAATCATCCAGCTCTAAGATCCGCTGCTCCTCGAGTGGGCTCCTGGCTCTCTTCACCAAGCCTCACCAAAAAACCTCTCGCCTTTCTTCTCTGCCGTCTCATGTGCTTCACATAAAACAGCTACCTAGCGTGAGGCAAATCCCCTCTATTCTTCTCTGAGCAAGGGAAGGAGAATGGAATGGGGTGTGGATAAGCTAGACCAGCAGGAGACTGTCAAGTTGAAGAACGCAGATGACCCGTTTTGGAAGAGGGGGTGAGGCTGAAGAATGGTGCTGGTAAAGGGTCATTCTTTGATAGTGGGAGGGAGAGGGGTAGAAGCAAGAGTGCAGTTCCCAAACATTTAAATATGTAAGAAAAACAACAGTCATCTTCCTTATCTGCACAGTTTAACGCAAAGCTATGTGACTTTTCAGGATTGGCCAATCTCACGAATTCTGAATGACACTACACTGCAGCATACTCACATGTGAAATTATTAGGGTATATGTATATACAGTACGTGTGTGTGTATTGTGTCAAATTTGGAAAGATATCTAAAATATTTGAGTGTCTTGACACAAAGTTAAAGGGGATTTTGAGTAGTTATGTCTAATTACACTGACAAGATTATCAAGAATATCTTTACACTTGCCTCAAAGGTGCCTCAGATCAGGTCTTGGGGAAATATATGATAGCATGCAACATTTTGAGTCATTTCAGGAAGCTGCTTTGAGAACATAATCTAGATATATCTCGCTACAAAGCCACCCTCTCAAATGCTAGTTTTCTTTAAGCGCTATATCTTTTGAGTAGCATACTAAGTACCACATTAGCTGAGAACCAAGTCATGAACTAGACCCTAGAGTACTGAGTCAAGTTGAAACCAAGACCAAAACCACTTTGAGGAACTAAGATGAAGACAGGGCGGGACTAAGACAAGTTCATAGACAAGTTCATAGACAAGTTCATAGACATGTTCATAGAAGTTCTCAGCTTCAAACATTACAAGTCCAATCTCATCACATATAATAATAACATAGTTTGCTTGTACAAAAGGGCCTCAAGCATCTCTTGGCTAGTTCAAATTATAAATATTATTATAGAAAATATGATGCATGCAGCCATGTGGCAAACATTTTTTGACCAGTGCCAGTAATGTTGCACATTTTTCATTATATATTGACATCATCATTATATATTAAAATTAACAAAGTCTGAAAGTCACCCATTTGTTTAAACTTCCATTGATGTGGATGTAAAAGTTGGAGATCACAGTATATAGAAATACATATTTTCTTATAGGAAAATAAAAATGAAGATCCATTTAGAATAGGCCTTTCAGTGTTAGTTGGCCTATGACTGTAGCCCACTCTGTACCTCCCTCTTTACTGTGCTGTAGTTTATTTTTCCACCACTGAGGGGCAGTCGTCTCAAGTAGAAATAACTACTACTGTGCAATTTGCCAATAGCCATGGTCCAGTTCAAGAATTTGTATTTAAAGTTAATTATATGGTAAACATCTTTTTTTATGTCTATTGAAATTTTAATCTCAATGTGGTGCTATTTTAAATACACTTGAGCAAATATGTTGATGCTATAGCACCTGCTACATTTAATGAACCATGATGCAGTCACTACTATCAACACAAAAACAATATAATCATCTTGTATTATACTTAGATTTTATTTAAATCTTCCTTAAAGTGATGTTTCAGTTCCTCTGATTAAAGTGATTTTCATGACTTTCCATTTTACCTCACTTTCAGTTTAATTAAAAACAAACAAGTGCAAGGGTGAATTACTTTAAAATTAAAATGTATTTATGTATTCATCCTACACAGCCTTAACTTAAATGCATAAATTAACAGTGGTTTCAAATGTGGGCCTCAAACAGGTTTTATGGTTGCAGTGCAACAGAGTTGACCACAAAACAAAACTAAACTGTGATTCACCTGCACTTGCAGCTTTAAACAGACACACACCATTATTGTCTTTGTGGATGCTTTATTAATCTAGTCATAGTCATAAAAATAGCAAAAACAAATAATGAAGTTACCCAATTAGAATGAGTTTAAAAAAGCTAAAAAGAATCATATTTTATGCAAGAGTCAGAAAAGTAAGAAGAGCTATTGAAAGGTTATATGTTATTAAATCAGATACAATCAATTTACTAAATTCTGACCGAAGCCTGATTTTTTGGAGACACTATCCCATCACGTCTCCCCAAAGAACCCCATTCCTGGTGTAGAACAGCTTTGCCACAGAGGAACTCAGAGGAGATGAGACGTAATCTTGACATTGGTCTCCACCGAGGCTTGGAGCACATTCCACTTGGTACGAGAAGAAAAAGGTGCCGTGATCAAACATGCAGGAGTCTTTTACAATTCCTTGACGGAGATCAAATGAGCACTTGCCGAGCAGATCGCTGTTCCAGGATGAATCCTCGTCGTACACTTTAAACTGGAGCTTGTTCTTCATGTTGATAATGATGGGGCCGAAATCAAACGTCTCTCTCCATGTGGGGTTGTCATCATTACTAATGATGCTTGTACGTTTTATCTGGTCGCCGTATGTAACCTCAGCAGAGCCATCAGTCTTACTCCACTGATCTCCATAAAGGTTCTTTGCATAAAGCTTGAAGACCTTCAATGTTGCACGACCTTTGCCAACAGGACAGCAGTTTGACCGGAGATTTGTGTTGCTGTTGCAAACACAAGCACAAGGATCTCTTGGACTGGATCTGTGTCCAATTTGACAAGTTTCAGAGCATTTTGTAAACAATGCGTTTTTCTTGATGTAGGTCTCAACTTCCTTTTTGATTCCGATGATTGATGAATGACCAATGGGCAAAATGGTGTGAAGGGGCATCAGATTGTACTTAATCACATCAGGTGACGACTTCAGTGTTTCAAGCCAGTTGTTGTACCGAGAGGGGTCTGTTGTGCTGTCAAACAGGACATCTGCTCCAGAAATGTCTCCGCCTGTGACCTCAGTATAACGCTCACTAAATGTGTTGCTGAAACTATGGTTATGGCCCAACTTCTTCGATTTCGCCCGACAGTGCTTTAGCATGGCTTTGACACTTGCTGTACTTGCTAAAGTAGCTGAGGCCTCCACCGACAGACAGTTTTTAACTTCTGTCTCGGTCAGTTCATTCACACTGGCCTCACATGTCTTGACCGAAGTGATTGCTTTTATCTCTCCTCCCAAATACACCTGCCTAATGTAATGTGTGCCGTATGTGTCAATCAGACTGCGGTAGAGTGCTGCAGATTGCGTAGTATACTTAGGAAGGGAGTTCACAGCAGAAAAAAAGTCCTTACTCATTGGTGGTGTTGTAGCCAGTCTAAAGCTGAAAAACAACAAACGCAAAAACTCAATAATTTTTAAAACAAATTAGTTTTTTAAACAATAACAGAACTCACCTATAGAAGGTGCAGTGGACAGAATGTCGGTAGAAGTTGTAGCGGTCCTGTTTTGATTTCTGCATACCAAACTTAGCTTCTTTGGAGTGAGAGCCCCCTAAACCCATCCCAAGAGTAACAGAGGGGTCTACGGGGAGCTCAAGGCCAATTTTCCAGTTGTTGCTTACAGATGACGTTGAATCATTGACGAGACTTTCAGCAGAGTCGTAAGCCGTACTCGAGACTGTCAAACTGCACTTGGGGAGGACTCTCCAGTCCACAATGGACACAGGGACTTTCTGCTTCTCCCTGCCCATGTAGCTGTTGGTGTAAAGCCTACACGTGCCATTTCCAAGGTTCCAGGTTTCAGTATCGATGACATAGGAACCTTTTCGCTCCATTGTGACGATGTCAAAGCCTTCTCCACCCAAGTTGTACCCAGGGACCATGTGAGCCCTTTGACACTCCTCTGGTGTACCATAGCTTACGAAGGACGGCTCACACTGAGAAGCCCCCAACAGCAGAAGAAGCTGCCAGATGCTTGCCATCTGTAGATAAAAGTCAAACAGTGAGGATATGGGAAAGAATTAAGTTTAAAACAGTTGTGCTATGACCATTTAGCATCCTTACCTTAACATTTACCAGCGGCAGGCTCTGTCAGTGTCACACAACATCATACCAAATATAGTGTGGTGAATGGAGGAGTTATCTTTAAATCTCACACCTTTTAAAAATAACCATCTGATGGGCACCAAACTTCCTTCATGTTCTGACTGTGATGAGAGGTTTTGACCAAACTAGGCAAAAGACAATGTAACAACAAAATGTTGTAACAGTGCAGGCTGGTACAACTTTAAATCCAAAGGTACTCAGGCTAATCGTCTAGAGGTAAATGAATGCAGGAGCACAAGTCTGTTGGTAAAACATATGGGTTATTTGGGTTAGCAGTGAACATATGGGTCCACTGCTTTTCAACAAGTTGAAGACTACCAGGCTTATGTTAAAAAATGATTTGGACACACAGGGTTCTCGGTTGGGAGTACACTATTCTCTCAAATAAATTAAGTGATAAGTTTAAAACTTCACGTGAATACATATTCAGCATTTCACTGTGAAGTATGCCTATTAAAGTGTATTCAAATATTCATTTAATGTTTATTTTAGCCTCAGGAACCACAGATCACACATCTCTTATATTTGGCACTTTTTCTGAGAAACCTGGTTGAGGTGTCGACAAACGAACAACTATCTGCACTTGATTGCATGGTGTCATTGACAGGATATATAGTGGATAGCGCAAGCTCATTGTTCTCATCACAATGTGTCTCACCACAAGGCAATTACATCCGGGCTTTTTTGACTCCTGCGTCAGAGGATATTACTAAAATGGGCAGAGAGGGTAGTATCTGAACATTGACGGTAGAAGGGGTACCAAGCCTGCTTCCGGGGCTCACTATTTTTGTCACTGTCATCATTCTAACTATGCTGTCTTTTTTTTGTAAGATATGGATAAATGTCTCTGACTGAATAATTACTGTTTAGTTTGCACACCCAGTAAATGCCATAATATAATCATAATAAAAAAGCTAAAGTTAGAAGTGGGCTACCTTAATGTACTCTTTTACAAAAATCTGGGTAGTGTCCTTTTGTTAAATACATTTGACACATGTCTATTTTATAAAAATAGATATTGTTCTCTCTTCAAAAATTTCCTTAAGGTAATGCTGAGGCTGATCAGAAGAAAGGCTTTTGGTTGTGGTGAGAGCACTTTGAAGAGGATATTCAGACACAAAGGTGGTGTTCATTTTTTTTTATCACTTTACTTACTCTTCAATGAAACATCCCTTAAACATTACTGTAGCTAAAGTGCGAATGTTGTAATTTGTTATGATTAACAGTACATCAAACAAATTTCCATTTATTTATGTGCTTCTAGGTTTGAAGGAATTTTTAAACTGCATTTAAAACTCTTAAATATGACATGATTTATACACTTCATATTAAGCGCACAGATTAATTCTGTTAACTTAAGTAGATAAAAGCAAACAGACAAAACTTTAAATCATTTATTTATCGCTATAGAAGTTATTTCAGCATGCCTAAAGCAAAGAAGTTACTGTGGTAAAGAATCAGAAATGATAAAACACATTGTTTTGTCTTTTAAATTGGAATGATAAAGATGAAAGAGTTTCTTGAACTTTCAGGTTGCTCCTGAGGTCTTTGACCTGCAGTTTCAAGAGTAAGGAAACTGAAAAAACAAAAATCTGAACTGGTTTAACACATCTCAAAAATACAGCACTTGCTTTTTTGACTACAATTTCTAAATAACCAGTTTCTTAAAAAGGTATTCATTGTGTCTATTTTATGTATGGATTAAAATAAGAAAAAAACTATGCACAGATGCTAATATAGATATCGTACAGAAAATATTATTCTAAATAATCAACTTTATTTATCTACACAACATACAATTCATAATTACAAGCATATCTATTCATACTATAGCAAATTATTAATACTGCTATGCTGTAGCTGTATTTTTGAACAGTCTTGACAAAGATGACAAACAGAGTGATAAGTGAAGTGGGAGAATATAAAAAGAATAAAAACGTATAGATGTTTGTGTAAAAGTAAACTTTACCTGAAGTAGAGCAGCAGCAGTTCTTTGTTTAATTCTGATTCCTAGTTTTTGTTTTGTTACTTTGCCATTAAATAAACCTTTTTTGAATTCTCTGCTTGTGTCTGGGGTTTGCATTGGAGTCTTCCTGTTTCTGGGTCTGTGGCCATGACAAGAGCCATCAGTCTCACTCCACTTATCTCCATAAAGGTTCTTTGCATAAAGCTTGAAGACCTTCGACGTTGCACGACCTTTGCCAACAGGACAGCAGTTTGACCGGAGATTTGAGTTGCTGTGGCAAACACAAGCACAAGGATCTCTTGGATTGGATCTGTGTCCAACCTGACAAGTTTCAGAGCATTTTGTAAACAATGCATTCTTCTTGGTGTAGGTCTCAACTTCCTTCTTGATTCCGATGATTGATGAATGACCAATGGGCAAAATGGTATTATATATTTGTTTCTTTTACTGAGAAACCTGGTTGAGGTGTCGACAGACCAACAACTATCTGCACTTGATTGCATGATAGATTGCAGTTTTCCTTTTCTATTATAAGAGTTCAATACGTTATTCATTTAAACCAGGTCTATACACTTTAATTCAATACTTTATTGTAATTGTAATAAATAACAAGGGGATTTCATTAAAGCATCCATTAGACTCAGAATATGTGCAACAAACTAAGTGCAATCACACAATAAATGCAATTATAAAATGATCAACATGAGGCACATGTAAGTTAAGACAAATGTTAGATCTGATCTCAACATTTTTTGTTGACACTTGTTTACTTTTGTTGTCTTTTATTTTCAACATGAGCATAAACAAGAACTGAATTTCATACAACATAAAAGCATGACAAAGAAACTGAGAAATATG
This sequence comes from Neodontobutis hainanensis, assembly GCA_024349245.1. Classification (NCBI taxonomy): domain Eukaryota; kingdom Metazoa; phylum Chordata; class Actinopteri; order Gobiiformes; family Odontobutidae; genus Neodontobutis; species Neodontobutis hainanensis. The sequence continues at coordinate 162,288 of JALDNG010000055.1, forward strand.
TAAATAAAGTGACCCATTTGTGTAGACTTCCATTGATTTTGATGTAAATGTTGGAGATCACAGTATATACAAATCCATGTTTTGTTTTCAGACAAATGGATACCCTTAGACTTATCTAAGTAATGGGTAGATGTCTGTACAGTGTTAGTTTGCCTACTGCTGCCCCCTGCTGCTGCTCATGTGACACTGAAGGCAGTTAGTTTTTTACCACTGAGGGGCAGTCATCTCAAGCAGAATTTACTACTTCTGTACAACTACTTTGGAAACCTTCTAGATTCCGATGATGGCCAATGACCACGAGGGGAAATGATATGAAGGAGCATCAGATTGTACTTAATCACATCAGGTGACAACTTCAGTGTGGTAAGCAAGATGTACCGAGAAAAGTCTGTTTTGCTGTCAAACAGGACATCTGCTTCAGAAATGTCTCCGCCTGTGACCTCAGTTTAACGCTCACTAAATGTGTTGCTGAAACTATGGTTATGGCCCAGCTTCTTCATTGTGTCCCTTACACTTGCTGTGGTATTAAAAGTAGCTGAGGCCTCCACCGACAGACAGTTTTTAACTTCTGTCTCGGTCAGTTCATTCACACTGGCCTCACACGTCTTGACCGAAGTGATTGCTTTTATCTCTCCTCCCAAATACACCTGCCTAATGTAATGTGTGCCGTATGTGTCAATCAGACTGCGGTAGAGTGCTGCAGATTTCAAGGTATACTGAGGAAGGGAGTTCACAGCAGAAAAAAAGTCCTTACTCATTATTGGTGTTGTAGCCAGTCTGAAGCTGAGAAACAACAAATACAAGAAGTTAATAATTTTTAAAACAATTTAGTTTTTTTTTTAAATAACAGAACTCACCTATAGAAGTTGCAGCGGTCCTGTTTTGATTTTTTTATACCAAACTTAGCTTCTTTGGAGTGGGATCCCAAAGCCCACCCTAAGAGTAACAGAGGGGTCTACGGGGAGCTCAAGGCCAATTTCCCACTTTTAATTAACAGTTACAGCTTCTCTTGTGTAATTAATAAATCTTTGTTGGTTGTGAATATAATTAGAGTGATGTCACAGGAAGTCATGTGACATCACTTCCCAGCTTACATGTGTATTTTCCTTCAAAGGCGTAAACCAAGGGGATTATACATTTAAAGAAAGATGTTAATATTAGCCCTTACTGGTGGCTATATCTATTGTCCAAGCTTCTTTTCTGGTCTGGTATACAGTTGTAGTTGGCTTTCATCCATATAAATAACAAACAAAAACAAAACAAAATAAAATCAACATCCTATGAAACATAAAGTCAGAAAACTGCCTCCTGGGTTCTTGTCATACAAAACCATAAAAGCCATTAAAATTATCAAAACATAAAATTGGGCCAGCAGATGCAGAACCTGTTTCCACAGAGATGTTCTGATGGAAATCTACTTTAATCTGAAAGGTTTGGTTTAATCAGACTAAATAGTGCTTCGACACAAAAGTCATGTCACTATTATTTAGCTCATTACCTAATTTTAAATCGTCTTTTAACTGTATTAAAATAAAAGATCAAATGTAATACAATTAATATGCTTTCATTTAGAAAATTATATGTAATGTTACAAAATGATGGTCTGGTACTACACTTTCATCAATGAGTCCTCCAACATATGGGATGTTGAAGCCACTGCCAGGAACAGAGAGTGATCGGCTGCATGTACCATCTCTCCCTTAAATATATAGTCCATCACTGATGTATCCCAAGAACCTGGGCTTATTTGTCGTAGAGCCTGCCAAGAGCTGCTTCCTGTACAGACAACCAGTGATAATGGCAGTCTGACAGCTGCTGCACAGTGCTCAGTAATGTTTAAAATCTGTTGTTGATGAACACTTGTTACTTCTGTGTTCATTAAACTTCTCTGAGTTACACTTTTATCTGTTTTTATTATATTTTATTGTAAATGCACACGAAGGGAACATAATTAATAACATAATAGATTGATTTCACTGTTTTGAATTAAAACCACTAGAAAACCACTTCCCAAAACCAAAATTGTGAATCCATGCTCACACTCACCACACCCAGAGACACCTGACCGACTTTGTAAATAACTTTGCATCAAAGCAATGAAATGAACCTTGAAAGTGGACTGTGGCAGGATTGAACAATCAGGAGGTGATGAGAGATAGCCTACCACTGCAGCTCAATTCATCAAAGGTTGTTGTTGGACATGCAATGAAGAGGTGCCGTCAGTAAGGTGAACCAGGGCGGGCTGCAGGGAAATTGCGTGTAGAGTGCCATCTTTAAGAGAAGAGTTTCCTGCTATTGGAGCATACATTTCTTGACTACAGGTGGAAAGGCGAAGCTTGGCCACGTGAAACCACTAGGTGGCAGTATTAACACCCGAAATAGCAGGTCCCACATTTGGGCCTACTGCTGGATATTTGCACTTTTGACTAAATTAATTTTTACACTTTAGCCAAGTAATAAAGTTAACACACACGAAAGAATAATAGAACATTGTCTTTTTCAACACTTTACACCATGACCATGTAATTATTACTTCATATATTAAATGCTTGATATAAAGCACCCTTAAAAACACAGTGGCGCACGTGCTGACGTAACCACGTACATGTGCTGGTTGCTAAGTTCATCTCTTCGAGCGTAAGAGTGTCATTGCTAACTTGCAAAATTCTGGCTGTGAGAAAATAACGCACATTTTGAGATTCATTCGACGATTTCTTCGAAAAAGAGACTTCAACTCTGGACTTTTTCCACTAAGACATCTGCTGACCACCCACTGACAAGGACTACGAGACCGTTTTGAGAAAAAAAGTAAGAAATCATTTTCAATTTTTACGTTATTTTCTATGGGCTTTATCATTACTACTGCACAGCCAACATAGCGACCAATATTTTCAAGCAAAATTACCATTTATTAAGATTAGGGTATGTTTTATGATAAATTTACCTGAAAATGTGTCAATTTTTATCTGGTCACCGATTAGTTAGGCTATTGATAGGACTACAATACAGAATTATCAATTAAAAGCCAAACTTTATAACAGGTGATGATGAGTAAAAAGTTGTTGATTTATTTGATAAACAAGTGACATGTACAATAAAGACAACTGTGCTTAGGCCAAAAGGTTATGTTTAGGCCTACACTGTGTTTGTATTTGAGCTTTTAATGTAATTGGGTACATTCATAAAGTCTTATACACTGGGACATAGTTTCTGTTCTTTATTCAAATTAAAACGGTAACAAAATAATACATTGTGTAGGCTAGTCCATCTGTCCTGGCGTGGAAAGCAATAATAAGTGAAAGTCAAACTTTATTTCCAAAGCATAATTAAAATAACCTCAGCTGTGTGCTCAGGTGCTGTAAAAGTCATATAGACATGAAACAATAAGAAAGTAAGAATTGAAATTGACTAAAACCATATGAAATACAAAAAGCACTTACATAGCTTATAACCTTTTTAAAGCAATATCATTTGTGTTCTATTGTAACTTTAGATGTGTTGCATTTCAATGTAAACCTTGTGACTATGAAAGAGATTGTCAATAATGTATCTGTTAAAACATCAGATACACATACACATGATTGACTTAAACCATTGACACTAGCTTAACAATTTAACAAAGACATAAAACAGGTTTTTATGGAGCATTACACCCATATGTACTGTACATGAGCAGAATTATTGTGTAATTATGAATTGCAGCAGTATTTTCACTGAATTTTTATTCTTCTCAGATCTTTGCAAAATGGCCCAGTGCGTCTCTTGGACAACGAAGCCCGGGTGTCCTGATGTGCTCCTCCTGCGCAGGCTGCTCACACACTCCACACCCACTGTTACATCTTCACCTGCCCCCTCCACAAGGCCCTTTAACACTGCCTTTATGTCTGTCTCTCCCTCCTCAGGAGACACGGGGCTTCAGCTGGACCTCTGTCCTGGCTCCAAACCCCAACAGACCTGGCAGCCCACTCCTGATCCTGCGCAGGATTCCTTCACCTGAGGCTAAGTATTCTGGCACCCTCTCCTCCTCTTCAAGCCCTTGCTCTCTCTGTGGCTCTGGTCCTGACTCCAGTTCCTCCTCTCGCACCTCCTCCCCCTTCTACCCCTCTGTGCCCCCCTCACCCCACTCGACCCCCTAAGTCTTGTGAAAGGATCCTCACCCTTAGCTGCAGCTCCTCATCCCTCTGCTGTTCTTCCTCTTGCTCACCTCCTTGCTCCACTTTCTTTTATCTGCCTTCAGCTAAGAGTCCAAACTTGAGCTCTAACTCAGGCTCTGATTCTGACTCCAGCTCTGAATCTAGCTCCTCCTCCTTCTCCCCCTCTCTCCCCCTCACTGCTCTCACCTCTCTAGGTCTTCTAACAGGAGCTGTAAGCGTAGTTCAAGCTCCTTCTCCGTCTGCCCTCCTGCCTTTTCTCCTCCTCCTGCTAAGGTTTCTAAGCAGAGCTTTAACTAGCCCTTCTGCTCCTCCTCTCTCCCTTCCTTCTGCTGATTACTCTTTTTAAGATCTGATGCCCTCTCTTTCTTTTGAGGTTTGAGTCACTGAGCCACAGGGGCAACTCCTTGAGGGGCAGAAATCTGGGTTAAGTATCAAATTGTAAAAAATAACTTTTTGTTACATTGTAAAAAAAGTTGTATTTTGAGTGTTGTCTGGTAATGGTTTTGTGGTGTTTTTGTTGTGGTTTTGTGGAAAAATAGTGACTGTGTTAGCTTGTTAAGTTTGTTTTTGTTGATTTGTCAAAAAAAAAAAATACACAAAAAAAGTGACATTGTTTTATGATAGTGTTAAGTTACATGTCGTATGTTTTGTGCAAAATGCTAAGGTAAGTATCTTGTTGAGATTGATGATAAGTGTTTTACCCATGTTTTATTTATTTTAGACTTTAGTTTCTTCGACTTTACTCAGATGTTAATGAGAGCCTAAAACATGTTTCTTTTGAGATATTTGCTGCGTTAACTGCTTCTGTTCAGCTCTGTTTAAGCAGCACCAGTGTTAGTTTTAGATTGGATTTAACACTGAGTGTCCGGATCTAGATATATTTCTAAAACAAAATATTAAAACATAAAAGCAACACATTAAAAGGAAATACTGTCCCCAGATAAACATGCCTGTAAAAGGTGAGTGTTCAATACCTACGCTTGATTAACTTTTCTTCACAGTTTCACTTACCATTTTTTCTCTATTTATTTTTTTATTTTTATTTTATTTTTTTACAAAGGTGAAAGACAGTGAAGACACAGCTGTTGATATTGTCTATTGGGCGGCAGTAGCTCAGTGGTTAGAGCGGTCGTCATACAACCAGAAGGTAGCCGGTTCGATTCCCACTCTCCCCACAATTCATACTGTCGTTGTGTCCTTGGGCAAGACACTTAAACCACCTGGTCTCCAGTGGCTGTAACACTGGTAATAACTGTAGAAAAATGTAAGTCGCTTTGGATAAAAGCGTCTGCCAAATGAATAAATGTAAATGTAAATGTCTAAGAGCTTGTGGATTGACAAGAGAAGAGTAAACGCAATGAAAGGGCACAACATTGAGAATGAAAGCACATACGAGAAACATGACAGAGAGGAAATAAAGTTCAGAGAAAAGTGGAAGTAATGAAGTAATTTGCCCTACATAGGGCCACAGTTATTTAAGCTGTTTTGGTGGCAGGATATCCAGAAGGCACGTAGTTACATGAAGAAACCACCTTTGTCAGCTCCTCGAGGGATACAGGATCTAAGACTGAGAGACGAGAGGTCAGTGGATCCAAGTGAATGGAACCCGGAGCCGAGGAAGACAAAAACAAAATGTTATCCCTGATAGCTTCAATTTTATGATTAAAGAAATATAAAAAGTCTTGCATTAAAGGGAGAGGAGTCTTCAGTTGTTTTGAGGGGCACACGTCTCAAGCAGAATTTACTACTACTGTACATCTACTTTGGAAACCATAACTGTTATGGATTTGTAGAATATGTTTTGTGTGTTCTTTATTGTCATTGATTAGCAATAAATCCATATACATGTAAAGTTTCTATCTAAGTGGGAACAGAACAGCCAAGATCCTTTTGCAGAGTTTGTATTTAATAATCTTTATTTTTATAAAGCGCATTTCCACCTACTGTAGTAAGCACTCAAAGCACTTTACATACATTAAGCTATTTACCAGTGTTACAGAACATCACTGGAGGCAATGTAGATAAAGTGTCTTGCCCAAGGACACAACGACAGTATGTGGGGGAGAGCGGGATGTTATGATATTTTAGGATGTTTCGAGCGGGGATAGTTTTAAATTAATTATGTGGGAAACATGTTTTGATGTCTAATAAATTTTTATCTGAATGCAGTGCCATTTTAAATACACTTGAGCAATTATGTTGATGCTAGAGCGCCTGCTACATTTAATGGACTGTGATGCAGTCACTGCCATCAACACAATAGCAATATAATCATCTTGTGTTATATTTAGATTTGATTTAAATCATGTAACATACATATCCTAAACAGCATGATACAGTACACACCCCCAAGCCTAATATGACAAAGCTGCATATTAAACTGATCAGCAGAGACTCAGCCACATGTGCATCTAAGCCACTTACAATTACTCCAAACACCGACCAAACGGCAAGGAAAACAAAAACAGGTGGTGCCACACTGTGCCAAACTCTGCCCTCTTGTGCAAAATAGAGACTCCACTGGATAGCTCAGCTGGTAAGGACACGACTTTTCACACGGGGGACCTGGGTTCGTATCCCCCTCGGGGCGCTATCCAGTGGGGGTCCTTAGGCAAGACCCTTCTCGCTACTGCCTACCTCATAAAAATGATGAGAGACAATAAATGCTATGAGAAGCCGGATCAGACGGCGACCGGCCAAACAAGGTCTGCGTCAGGTGTTGGGGAACCAGAACAACTTGATGACAAATGGGCTACTGGAACAAGAACAGGAACAGGAACAGGAACAAGAACAACACGGAGATGGGTGAGATGCGATAACAAGGCTCTTTTGGAATGCTACTACTCCAGTAACCCCAGTCAGAGGGGTTACATGAAGAGGATGTGGGATGAATGGTTACTTCGAAACCCACAGTCCACGGTTACATCGAAGCAACTAGTAACTCAGTGTTCCAACATCCACAAGCGGCAACTGCTATCACAACTTGAGATTGACGAGATACAACACAAATGCTACGGCAAGGGTGAGCCAGGACAAGAGGTCAGAGGGGAGCCAACGGGGGCTCCCCAACCAGAGATTGGGTACGAAGCCCCAACAAGTGCAATAACGTTGAACGAGGCAGCGACTGACCTGAAAGACAAGAGCAACCATGAGAAACAGTACCCACCATGGAAACAAAGACTGGAGGCTAAAATCAAAAAGGCACGGAGAGAAGTGAGCCAACTGACAGAGGCCAAGAGAGGTGCAATGAGAAAACAAGTACCCAACAGGTACAACCAGATGCCAATACCTGAAACTGCCAAACAAAGGCTCCAAGCCTTGGCCAGCCACCTAAAGAGGTACACAAGAGAGAATGAAGCCAGAAGAATAAACCGGCTGTTCGCAACTCAACCTGCGAAAGTGTACGCTCAGTGGCAGGGTAAAAATAACAGCAGAGTCGACCCACCAAGGCTGGAAACTGAACAATACTGGAAAAGTAAATGGGAGAGGGAGGCATCACACAACAGCGATGCACAGTGGCTGGTGGCTCTGAGAGAGGACCACAGCAACCTCCCTGAACAGAATCCAGTTACCATCACAGCGGCAGACATCCAAGAAAGAGTCTCAGGTATGAAAAACTGGACAGCACCGGATCCACACCTACTGCCTAAAGAAGTTCACTGCACTCCACGAGCGCCTTGCAGCACAAATGAACCTGCTGCTAAGGGATGGGACGCACCCTGAATGGCTTACCGAAGGGCGTACAATCCTGATCCTGAAGGATCCCACAAAGGGTACAGTCCCATCCAACTATCGGCCAATAACCTGTCTCTCCACAACATGGAAGCTCATCGCGGCTAAGATAAGTGGGCACATGGATCAATACATGAGCAAAGCACAGAAGGGCATCGGCAAAGAAACCAGAGGAGCCAAACACCAACTCCTGGTTGACAGAACAGTCACCCAAGACTGCAGAACCCGACACACCAACCTGTGCACTGCCTGGATTGATTACAAGAAAGCATATGACTCAATGCCACACACATGGATCACTGAATGCTTGGAGATGTACAACATCAACAGGACTCTAAGACACTTCATTGCAAACTTGATGAGGCTATGGAAAACCACCCTTGAGGCCAATGGCAAGCCACTTGCACAAGTATCCATCAAATGTGGCATATACCAAGGAGATGCTCTGTCCCCACTGCTGTTCTTCATAGGTCTGACCCCCTCAGCCAAATAATCAACAAGACTGGCTATGGATACCGACTCAGGAATGGGGCCACCATCAGTCACCTCCTATACATGGATGACATCAAGCTATACGCTAAGAGCGAGCGGGACATTGACTCACTGATCCACACCACCAGGATCTACAGCTCTGACATTGGGATGTCATTCGGGCTTGAGAAGTGTAGTCGAATGGTGACAAAGAGAGGGAAGGTAGTCCACACAGAAGGGGTCTCACTACCAGAAGGAACAATAGCAGACATTGAGGATGGTTACAAGTACCTTGGAATACCACAGGCAAATGGCAACCTTGAAGAGGTAACAAGGAAAACAGCAACTGCCAAATACCTCCAACGAGTAAGGCAAGTCCTAAGAAGTCAGCTCAATGGCAAGAACAAGGCACGGGCAATAAACAGCTACGCCCTGCCAGTGATCAGATACCCTGCGGGAATAATAAGGTGGCCAAAGGAAGAGATACAGACCAACAGACCAGGCCCCAACAGATGACGTGCTTAGTGAATGTCTCAGGCAATGGGGAACAGAGGAAGAGGAGCTGGAGGAGGGACCGTCATGGGAGGACAAACCCCTACATGGGATGTACCACCGGAACATAACTGAAGTGGCTGATATCACGAAATCCTACCAATGGCTAGAACGGGCTGGACTGAAGGACAGCACAGAGGCACTCATCATGGCTGCACAGGAACAAGCCCTGAGCACCAGAGCAATAGAGGCCCAGATCTACCACACCAGACAAGACCCAAGGTGTAGGCTGTGCAAACAGGCCCCTGAGACAATCCAACACTTACACCTGCAGGGTGTAAAATGCTGGCAGGGAAAGCATACATGGAACGCCATAACCAAGTGGCTGGCATAGTGTACAGGAACATCTGCACGGAGTACGAACTGGAAACCCCGAGGTCAAAGTGGGAAACACCTCCAAAGGTGGTAGAGAATGACCGATCCAAGATCCTGTGGGACTTCCAGATTCAGACTGACAGAATGGTAATGGCGAACCAACCAGACATTGTGGTGGTGGACAAACAGCAGAGGAAAGCCGTTGTGGTTGATGTGGCAATACCAAGTGATTGCAACATCAGGAAAAAGGAACATGAGAAACTAGAGAAATACCAAGGGCTCAGAGAAGAGCTAGAAAAGACTTGGAAGGTGAAGGCGACAGTGGTGCCCGTGGTCATCGGAGCACTCGGGGCAGTGACCCCCAAACTGGAAGAGTGGCTACAGCAGATCCCTGGAAGAACACCAGACATCTCAATCCAGAAAAGTGCAGTACTAGGAACAGCAAAGATACTGCGCAGAACCCTCAAGCTCCCAGGCCTCTGGTAGAGGACCCGAGCTTGAAGGATGAGACCACCCACGGAGGGTGAAGGACAAAGTTATATATATATATATATATATATATATATATATATATATATATATATATATATATATATATATATATATATATATAGGGTTTTTTTAGATGGAATTGTTTTTGGGGTTATTTTGCTGTATTCCATCTTGTTTTATTTTGAAACTGTAACATTACATTAAAAATTTCCCTTTGGGAAATCTCACAAGGGGTCCCTTCACTTTGAAACCTGAATTATTTGAATACACCTGGTAGTTACAGAGATACGGTCAATTTACTGTGGAAATGTCATTTTTGAGCAGACACACCAAGAAACAGAGTTGTTTTTAAAGGGTTAAAGTGTTGTTTCAGTTCCTCTGATTAAAGTGTTTTTAATGACTTCCTCATTCTAACTCACTTACAGTTTAATTGAAAAACAAACAAGTGCAAGGGTGTATTACTTTAAAATTAAAATGTATTTATGTATTCATCCTACACAGCCTTAACTTAAATGCACAAATTAACAGTGGTTTCAAATGTGGGCCTCAAACAGGTTTTATGATTGCCGTTCAACAGAGTTGACCACAAAACAAAACTAAACTGTGATTCACCTGCACTTGCAGCTTTAAACAGACACACACCAGTATTGTCTTTGTGGATGCTTTATTAATCTAGTCATAGTCATAAAAATAGCAAAAACAAATAATGAAGTTACCCAATTTGAATGAGTTTAAAAAAGCTAAAAAGAATCATATTTTATGCAAGAGTCAGAAAAGTAAGAAGAGCTATTGAAAGGTTATATGTCATTAAATCAGATACAATCAATTTACTAAATTCTGACCGAAGCCTGATTTTTTGGAGACACTATCCCATCACGTCTCCCCAAAGAACCCCATTCCTGGTGTAGAACAGCTTTGCCACAGAGGAACTCAGAGGAGATGAGACGTAATCTTGACATTGGTCTCCACCGAGGCTTGGAGCACATTCCACTTGGTACGAGAAGAAAAAGGTGCCGTGATCAAACATGCAGGAGTCTTTTACAATTCCTTGACGGAGATCAAATGAGCACTTGCCGAGCAGATCACTGTTCCAGGATGAATCCTCGTCGTACACTTTAAACTGGAGCTTGTTCTTCATGTTGATAATGATGGGGCCAAAATCAAACGTCTCTCTCCATGTGGGGTTGTCATTATTACTAATGATGCTTGTACGTTTTACCTGGTCGCCGTATGTAACCTCAGCAGAGCCATCAGTCTCACTCCACTTATCTCCATAAAGGTTCTTTGCATAAAGCTTGAAGACCTTCAAAGTTGCACGACCTTTGCCAACAGGACAGCAGTTTGACCGGAGATTTGTGTTGCTGTTGCAAGCACAAGCACAAGGATCTCTTGGACTGGATCTGTGTCCAATTTGACAAGTTTCAGAGCATTTTGTAAACAATGCATTTTTCTTGATGTAGGTCTCAACTTCCTTCTTGATTCCGATGATTGATGAATGACCAATGGGCAAAATGGTGTGAAGGGGCATCAGATTGTACTTAATCACATCAGGTGACGACTTCAGTGTTTCAAGCCAGATTTTGTATTGAGAGGGGTTTGTTGTGCTGTCAAACAGGACATCTGCTCCAGAAATGTCTCCGCCTGTGACCTCAGTATAACGCTCACTAAATGTGTTGCTGAAACTATGGTTATGGCCCAACTTCTTCGATTTCGCCCGACAGTGCTTTAGCATGGCTTTGACACTTGCTGTACTTGCTAAAGTAGCTGAGGCCTCCACCGACAGACAGTTTTTAACTTCTGTCTCGGTCAGTTCATTCACACTGGCCTCACATGTCTTGACCGAAGTGATTGCTTTTATCTCTCCTCCCAAATACACCTGCCTAATGTAATGTGTGCCGTATGTGTCAATCAGACTGCGGTAGAGTGCTGCAGATTGCGTAGTATACTTAGGAAGGGAGTTCACAGCAGAAAAAAAGTCCTTACTCATTGGTGGTGTTGTAGCCAGTCTAAAGCTGAGAAACAATAAACACAAAAAGTTAATAATTTTTAAAACAAATTAGTTTTTTAAACAATAACAGAACTCACCTATAGAAGGTGCAGTGGACAGAATGTCGGTAGAAGTTGTAGCGGTCCTGTTTTGATTTCTGCATACCAAACTTAGCTTCTTTGGAGTGAGAGCCCCCTAAACCCATCCCAAGAGTAACAGAGGGGTCTACGGGGAGCTCAAGGCCAATTTTCCAGTTGTTGCTTACAGATGACGTTGAATCATTGACGAGACTTTCAGCAGAGTCGTAAGCCGTACTCGAGACTGTCAAACTGCACTTGGGGAGGACTCTCCAGTCCACAATGGACACAGGGACTTTCTGCTTCTCCCTGCCCATGTAGCTGTTGGTGTAAAGCCTACACGTGCCATTTCCAAGGTTCCAGGTTTCAGTATCGATGACATAGGAACCTTTTCGCTCCATTGTGACGATGTCAAAGCCTTCTCCACCCAAGTTGTACCCAGGGACCATGTGAGCCCTTTGACACTCCTCTGGTGTACCATAGCTTACGAAGGACGGCTCACACTGAGAAGCCCCCAACAGCAGAAGAAGCTGCCAGATGCTTGCCATCTGTAGATAAAAGTCAAACAGTGAGGATATGGGAAAGAATTAAGTTTAAAACAGTTGAGCTATGACCATTCAGCATCCTTACCTTAACATTTACCAGCGGCAGGCTCTGTCAGTGTCACACAAAATCTTACCAAATATAGTGTGGTGAATGGAGGAGGAGTTATCTTTAAATCTCACACCTTTTTTAAACAACCATCTGATGAGCGCTATACTTCCTTTATGTTCTGACTGTGATGAGGTTTTTATCAAACTAGGCAAAAGTTAATATTACCAATGCAACCAAACAAAATGGATTTCAAGTTGTAACAGTGCAGGCTAACAGGGTCTAGGGGTACACTGATTTATAGTCCAGAGGTAAATGACTGCAAGACTACGAGTTTACTGGCAAAACATACACATGTCTATGCTTTTTTCTATGTTGAAAACTAAAATAAATTAAATGATGGGTTTACAACTTCAAGTGAATACATTTTCTGGTATTTACTGTGAAGTATGCCTATTAAAGTGTAATAAAATATTCAATGTTTATTTTCAAGCTTTGGAACCAAATGATCACACATCTCTTATATTTGCCACTCTGAATGAGGAACTTGGTTGAGGTGTTGCCAGACCAACAACTATCAACTACTGAGAAGATAATGAGAGTGCTCATTTGTATCATGTCAAGTCAAAGTCAAGTTAAAGGTCAAAGTTACAGGTGCTTTTCAAGGACAGGAAGGAAAACAGCTAATAAAAATAAAGAGTCGGATAGATGTGTGAACACTTTAAGAAGTCATGTGAGTCACATAATCTCAATTGTGTGATGACCATAAACCCATACCACATAAAATGGACGCATCCGAAAAGCAAAAATAAATAAAATGTAATAATGGAAATGAGTATACAATATAATGACAGTAAACTTAAATAGAAACTAAATCAAAAACAGTTTGTTACAGTGTGTGACATCATCACATATAAAGGCCATGTAATAGGAGAAAATCACAACACGTTCCGGAGATGCACATCTGCTGATTACATAAACATAATGTAAATTGAATCGTTAGATCTACAGTTGTGCTCATATATACTTACCCTGGCAGAATTGTCATGATTCATGTCTGTTTTATATTGTTTCCGGTTGGTATTGTATTCAATGGACTTTATTTTGAAATGTCGTGCCCTTGTCTGTGTCCATGCTTGACTTCCTGCCTGGTGTTTTTCCCTCCTGTGTGATTACCTGCTCCGCCCTAATATGTTTCACCTGTCCCTTGTTGTCTGTGTCTATTTATACCTGTTTGTCCTTCCCCTCAGTACCAGGTCATTGTCATTGTCTCTGTCATTGTCTCTGTCATTGTCTCTGTCATTGTCTCTGTCATTGTCTCTGTCATTGTCTCTGTCTCCGTCTCTGTCACCGTCACCGTCACCCGTAAGTTTGGTCTGTGTTCCTTCTGTCGCCACTTGTGAATTTTCTAGTCCGTGGTTTTGGTATTTTCATTTTCTCTGGATTTTTGCCTGTGTTTTCGGTTCTGGGAGAATTTTGGTTTTTGGATTTTGTATGTGTCTGTTTCTCTTAAAAATAAATTTAGTTTAACGTTTTCTTGGAGTTTGGGTTGTTTGCATTGGAGTCTTCCTGTTCCTGAGCCCGCGGTCATGACAGAATGACCTGGTCCGAACTGAGACTCCGCAGCCCCAGAACTGTTTTCCAGAGTCTTCGTGTCAGCCCCAAAACTGTTTTCCAGAGTCTTCGTGTCAGTCCCAGAACTGTTTTCCAGAGTCTTCGTGTCAGTCCCAGAACTGTTTTCCAGAGTCTTCGTGTCAGCCCCAGAACTGTTTTCCAGAGTCTTCGTGTCAGCCCCAGAACTGTTTTTCCAGAGTCTTCGTGTCAGCCCCAGAACCGTTTTCCAGAGTCTTCGTGTCAGCCCCAGAACTGTTTCCAGAGTCTTCGCTTCAGCCCACAGAACTGTTTCCAGAGTCTCCGCTTCAGCCCCCAGAACTGTTTCCAGAGTCTTCGCTTCAGCGCCAAAACTGTTTCCAGAGTCTTCGCTTCAGCCCACAGAACTGTTTTCAGAGTCTTTGCCTCAGCCCCCAGAGAGTTTTCCCTGAGAGTACGTCTCAGCCCCCAGAGAGTTTTCCCTGAGAGTACGTCTCAGCCCCCAGAGAGGCTCACCCCTCGAGTGGCTCTCCCCTCGAGTGGCTCACCCCTCGAGTGGCTCTCCCCTCGAGTGGCTCACCCCTCGAGTGGCTCACCCCTCGTGTGGCTCATCCCCTCGTCTGGCTCATCCCCTCGTCTGGCTCATCCCCTCGTCTGGCTCCTTCCCTCAAGTGGCTCTCCCCTCGAGTGGCTCACCCCTCGAGTGGCTCACCCCTCGAGTGGCTCACCCCTCGTCTGGCTCATCCCCTCGTCTGGCTCCTTCCCTCGTCTGGCTCCTTCCCTCGTCTGGCTCCTTCCCTCGTCTGGCTCCTTCCCTCGTCTGGCTCCTTCCCTCGTCTGGCTCCTTCCCTCGTCTGGCTCCTTCCCTCGTCTGGCTCCTTCCCTCGTCTGGCTCCTTCCCTCGTCTGGCCCCTTTCCTCGTCTGGCCCCTTTCCTCGTCTGGCCCCTTTCCTCGTCTGGCTCCTTCCCTCGTCTGGCTCCTTCCCTCGTCTGGCTCCTTCCCTCGTCTGGCTCCTTCCCTCGTCTGGTTCATCCTTCGTCTGGTTCGGTTCATCCTTCGTCTGGTTCATCCTCCGTCTGGTTCATCCTCCGTCTGGTTCATCCTTCGTCTGGTTCACCTTCGTCTGGTTCGTCCTTCGTCTGGTTCGTCCTTCGTCTGGTTCGTCCTTCGTCTGGTTCATCCTTCGTCTGGTTCAGTTCACCCTTCGTCTGGTTCGTCCTTCGTCTGGTTCGTCCTTCGTCTGGTTCATCCTTCGTCTGGTTCATCCTTCGTCTGGTTCACCCTCCGTCTGGTCTGGTTCATCCTTCGTCTGGTTCATCCTCCGTCTGGTTCATCCTCCGTCTGGTCTGGTTCATCCTTCGTCTGGTTCATCCTTCGTCTGGTCTGGTTCATCCTTCGTCTGGTTCATCCTTCGTCTGGTTCACCCTTCGTCTGGTTCATCCTTCGTCTGGTTCATCCTTCGTCTGGTTCATCCCTCGTCTGGTCCTTCCTCGTCTGGTTCATCCCTCGTCTGGTTCATCCCTCGTCTGGTTCTTCCTCGTCTGGTTCATCCCTCGTCTGGTTCATCCCTCGTCTGGTCCTTCCTCGTCTGGTTCATCCCTCGTCTGGTTCATCCCTCGTTTGGTCCTTCCTTGTCTGGTTCATCCTCGTCTGGTTCATCCCTCGTTTGGTCCTTCCTCGTCTGGTTCTCCTCGTCTGGTCGTCTCTGTTGTCCTCCCAGCCTGGCCCTTTGTTTTTTGGTCTTTGTTCTCCCAGCCTGTTCATGAGTTTTTGTTCTTTGTCCTCCCAGCCTGTTCATGAGTTTTTGTTCCTTGTTCTCCCAGCCTGTTCATGAGTTTGTTCCTTGTTCTCCCAGCCTGTTCACGAGTTTTTGTTCCTTGTGCTCCCAGCCTGTTCATGCGTTTTTGTTCCTTGTTCTCCCAGCCTGTCCATGAGTTTTGTTCCTTGTTCTCCCAGCCTGTCCATGAGTTTTTTGTTCCTTGTTCTCCCAGCCTGTCCATGAGTTTTGTTCCCTGTTCTCCCAGCATGTCCGGAGTTTTCTGTCGTTGCCCTGTCCGGAGTTTTCTGTCGTTGCCCTGTCTGGAGTTTCCTGTCGTTGCCCTGTCTGGAGTTTCCTGTCGTTGCCCTGTCTGGAGTTTCCTGTCGTTGCCATGTCTGGAGTTTCCTGTCGTTGCCCTGTCCGGAGTTTTCTGTCGTTGCCCTGTCTGGAGTTTCCTGTCGTTGCCCTGTCTGGAGTTTCCTGTCGTTGCCATGTCTGGAGTTTCCTGTCGTTGCCATGTCTGGAGTTTCCTGTCGTTGCCATGTCCGGAGTTTCCTGTCCCTGCCATGTCCGGAGTTTCCTGTCCCTGCCATGTCCGGAGTTTCCTGTCCCTGCCATGTCCGGAGTTTCCTGTCCCTGCCATGTCCGGAGTTTCCTGTCCCTGCCATGTCCGGAGTTTCCTGTCCCTGCCATGTCCGGAGTTTCCTGTCCCTGCCATGTCCGGAGTTTCCTGTCCCTGCCATGTCCGAGTTTCCTGTCCCTGCCATGTCCGGAGTTTCCTGTCCCTGCCATGTCCGGAGTTTCCTGTCCCTGCCATGTCCGGAGTTTCCTGTCCCTGCCATGTCCGGAGTTTCCTGTCCCTGCCATGTCCGGAGTTTCCTGTCCCTGCCATGTCCGGAGTTTCCTGTCCCTACCATGTCCGGAGTTCCTGTCCCTGCCATGTCCGGAGTTTCCTGTCCCTACCTGGTCCTGAGTCCGTCCTTCTGCAAGTCCCGTCCGTGTGTTCCCATCCCGGCACAAAATTTTTTCCCCCCTTGTGCCTGTTCCGGCATATTCCTTCCACTAGCGCCACGTCCGGCCGACCAGTTCCGAGGGCCGGACGTGCCGCATCTGTAACCCGAGTGCCCGTCCGGCCGACCAGTTCAGAGGGCCGGACCCGACTCACCAGTGTACCCCGAGCGCCGTCCGGCCGATCAGTATTAGAGGGCCGGACCCGACTCATCAGACTTTCCCCGAGTGTCCCGTCCAGCCAGTAGTTAGAGGGCTGGATCCAACACCACGTTTCTCCCCTAGCGCCCCGTCCGGCCAACCAGTGTCCAAGGGCCGGACCCGCCGCATCGGTTCCCCCCAAGCCTTTCCTGAGTGTGTCCCCGTGCCAGTTGTCTAGTGGACTTGTTCCCCTCCGACTGACCCCCCCCTCCACCCACCCAGGAAATGTCGAAAGAAAGGATTTTTGGGTTATAGGAGTGTTAGGCCGCCCAGTGGTCGGCCTTTAAGGGGGGGGTACTGTCATGATTCATGTCTGTTTTATATTGTTTCCGGTTGGTATTGTATTCAATGGACTTTATTTTGAAATGTCGTGCCCTTGTCTGTGTCCATGCTTGACTTCCTGCCTGGTGTTTTTCCCTCCTGTGTGATTACCTGCTCCGCCCTAATATGTTTCACCTGTCCCTTGTTGTCTGTGTCTATTTATACCTGTTTGTCCTTCCCCTCAGTACCAGGTCATTGTCATTGTCTCTGTCATTGTCTCTGTCATTGTCTCTGTCATTGTCTCTGTCATTGTCTCTGTCATTGTCTCTGTCTCCGTCTCTGTCACCGTCACCGTCACCCGTAAGTTTGGTCTGTGTTCCTTCTGTCGCCACTTGTGAATTTTCTAGTCCGTGGTTTTGGTATTTTCATTTTCTCTGGATTTTTGCCTGTGTTTTCGGTTCTGGGAGAATTTTGGTTTTTGGATTTTGTATGTGTCTGTTTCTCTTAAAAATAAATTTAGTTTAACGTTTTCTTGGAGTTTGGGTTGTTTGCATTGGAGTCTTCCTGTTCCTGAGCCCGCGGTCATGACAAGAATCTGCGATTGTTTGCCTATTTTTAGTGGTTGGGTGAAGCCATTTACTGTCACACAATTGTGTTTAACAGAACCTACCCAAATGACCCTGATCAAAAGTTTGAATACCCTAGTTCTTAATAACGTGTATTGCCACCTTTAACATCAATGACAGCTCTGTTGTAGTTTTTGTGGATGAGGCGCTTTATTTTCTCAGATGGTAAAGCAGCCCATTCTTCTTGGCAAAAAGCCTCCAGTTCCTGTAAATTCTTGGGCTGTCTTCCATGAACTGTACCTTTTGAGATCTCCCCAGAGTGGCTTAATGAAACTGAGGTCAGGAGACTGAGATGGTCAGTCCAGAACCTTCACTTTATGTTGCTGTAGCCAATGACAGGTCAACTTGGCCTTGTGCTTTGTATAGTTGTCTTGTTGGAACGTCCAAGTACGTCCCATGCACAGCTTCCGGGCTTATAAGTGCAAATATTCCTCCAGTGTTTTCTGTTAACATGCTGCATTCATCTTTTCCTGTGCCTTTGTAGCCCACACATCCCCAAAACATCAAAAAGCTACCTCCATGTTTCACAGTAGGAATGGTGTAATTTTCATCATAGGCCTCGGTGACTCCTCTCCAAATGTAATGTTCATGGTTGTGGCCAGAAAGTAAAATTTTGGTCTCATCAGTACAAATGAGTTTGTTCCAGAAGTTTTGAGGCTTGTCTCTGTGCTGTTTGGTTTATTGTAACTGGGACACTTTGTGGCATTTGTGTAGTAATGGCTTTTTTTTTGGCGATCGACAATACAGCCCATTTTTCTTATTGTGCATCTTGAAACAGCCACACCACTTTTTTCCCTGAGAGTTCTGTATTTCAGCTGAAGTTATTTGTGGGTTTTTTTCTTTTTATTCTGAACAATTTTCCTGGCATTTGTAGTTGACATTTTTGTTGTTCTACCTGACCGTGGTTTGGTTTCAACTAAATTCCTCATTTTGAACACTGGTGATTGGCATTCTCCTGGATAGCTTTTTATTTGCTTTTCCTGTTTTATAGAGTTCAAATACCTTTTCCCGCAGATCCTTTGACAAATCTTTTGCGTTCCCAATGACTCAGAATACAGAAGCATCAGTGCAAGGGTCTGTCAGGAGCCCAGAAATGCACTGACCTGAAATACACACAAACTTATGATTCAAAACAAAAGGATTACAAGCAAACATAGGTGAGGATGGTAACCTTTAGTGGCCGTTCAAGTAAATAAGACTATACATAGGAGCAGTTGTTCATGTTCTGACTATGATGAGAGTTTTGCCCAAACTAGGCAAAAGTTAATATTACCAATGTAACCAAATAAAATGGATTTAAAGTTGTAACAGCAGGATGACAGGGTCAAAATGTACGCTGACTTATAGTCTAGAGGTAAATGACAGCAGGATCACGAGTTTGCTGGTAAAACATACACATGCCAATGCTTTTATCCATGTTGAAGGTTAAAATAAATTAAATTATGTGTTTTCAAGTGAATACATATTCCACATTTCACTGTGAAGTATGCCTATTAAAGTGTAAAAAAATAATGTAAATAATTGTTTTATTTTTAACCATGGGAACCAAAAGATCACACATTTCTTACATTCGGCACTTTAAATGAGGAACTTGGTTGAAGTGTTGCCATTATACAACTATCTGCACTTGACTGTATGAAATGTATGCTGTATACAAGAAATTTAGATTTAATATCTTTAACTATATGTCCTCAGCCTCAGTTGGTCTATTCATTAGCACCATGGCTCTAGCTTGTTTAGTCTAGACACTAATAAACACCATGGCATAGAGTGATCCTTGGTGCAGTACAAAGCTAAATTGTCTGCTTAAGACATCTAAATTATCTCAAGCTTGTCTTTTCTCTTGTGTGACTCTTCACAGCTCTAATGGCAACTCAAATATTCCCCAACATATAATACATTTTTGGTTTATAGGAGCATAATGTTCCATGTGGTGCTCAGTTTGGTTGCACTATGTCTAGTTTCATACGGTATCATTTTAAACCTACAATTTATTTTAATTCAATATTTTTTTGTTATTGTTAGTCAAGACAAACATTTGATACAGTGTTCTTCGGCATTATAGATTTAAGAAGAAGAGAATGGAGCTCAACACTTGTTCACACTTATTCACACTGTGCAGTGAATCTTCATTACACTAATGAGGAAGTAGAATTTGTGTATTTACTGTAAGTAACTGATCTCAGACTAAAACATTTGACAATTCTAACAATGCATTTATAATGATCCTCATTAATGTATCTCACTGACTGCAAATATGATCTCCAATTTATATATAAAACTGTATTAAATATTCTGGTGTTGGTGATTGGATGCAGAATTCCCCATTACATTAACTGATGTTATATTTAAAAAAAAAATTTGAATATATTTATGTGTTGATCTCAAATTCAATCATAATTTGCTTAGACAATAATCAAATACTGACAATATTAAAATATCGCTGCATATGTTATGTTGGTGTTTCTCTTAAATTGTGTTGTAGTTCATTTTTTGACCACAGCGAGGCAGTCGTTTCATGAAGAGACAATTCATTCTGTAACATCGTCACTACTTTATTTGTGCCTGCTTGTTGTTTTAAATATGCACTCATATCAATTTATTCCAAGCAATTTCTATAAATTTTGTGTTTAGTACATCAAACAGACAATCAAATATTGCATATACCATGGATTGGTTTGAACCAATTGTTTTGACATTAAAGCACAGATGAAGAATTCTTTACATGGACTATTTAAGAGTCATATACAGTAATCATAACTCATCTCCCTATCTATCACGGAGGTTGAAATGGTTGGATAAGGCCTTTAGCAATGAAATAACAATGTAGACAGAGAACCCTACACACAGTAGTTTATTGCAGCTACGTCAGCAGAAAAGGGAACATCATTTCATGAGAATCTGTGGGAGGATGATAACAATGTTTGCATATAATTTTGGTGTGGCCCTACCATGTACCTTCAGAGACTGAAAGTGCGCTGCACCAACCTCAAAAAGGAAGTAGGCTGGGCCTGTTTTAGCACTGATGCAAAATAAATTCCAAGAGGTAAAACGTTGAGGTGGTTTCCGTTTTTAAAATAGGTTCATTTGCTACAATCTGAGCACAACCGTCGTATATTTAAGTAATTTTTGTGTTTTCTTGTTTGTTGTAAACTTTCCTGGACTCTAAACGTTGGGATTATTTTTTTGTTTTTCAGCTGAATTGCTTTGGAGTTTATTTTTTTTATGTGAAGTGAGACTGCAGCAATCTGGCAACATTTGGATCACTTTACATTTCAGGAACGATGCCTGTGATTGTATTGGAGGCCAAAGACTTCACTAGTCCACTCTTCTTGGTTAGAACATGGGAAGTCTTCTTGAGCTGTGCCACCTTCAGTCTTGTTGCCTCACTGGATCAGACAGAATTAAAGAAGGACCCATCCCACCTTAACACTTACAGGACTTTCTGCATGTTTACCTGGTGTTTTTTTTTCACTCTGACTCTGCTCATCCATATTCTTGCCACCATACAGTTTCACAGCCTCATTCCCATCTCATGGAAGAACCTGACCATCACCGTTGCAATGCTAGGAGCTATAATGACTCTCAGCGCTTCTGTAATTTTTCCATGGCTCATCATGGATCACAACATGCGGTCACCACGTCCAGTAGCAGCCGCTGTGACCTCCTGTCTCACCTTCCTGGGCTACGCCTTTGAGGCCTTCATGCTTCAGCGTCAGGCACATGAGCAGAGGGGCTACATGGGCAGCAAACCTGGCCTTCTCAAAATAGTCCAAGTTTGGGGAGGCTGTATGATGGTCCCTCTGGTTGTAGAGTCCATTGGTGACCTGCCGAGTAAAATACATGGCTGGCAGTTGTGGGTTTCTGTTGTCTCATATGGCGTCTGTATTCTTATGTCTCTAATAACACTAGTGGTTATTCTATGTGACTTTGCAGGACAGTGTTTTATTCCATTTGACAGATTTCTGGCAGGATTCAGTCTGATGGAAGTGCTTTTATACATGGTGGCCACAGTAATCTGTTTCACCAAGATACTGCAGCTGAAAAATCCTAAACATGACCTACCTCAAGACATTGTAGAACTGTTTGTCATGGAGACAGTGGTTGCCAGTATTACGCTGTTAACTTACACAGTGGACCTAGCCTTTTCCATTAAACTGTTGTGTGATAGGAGTCACTAACAGATCATTATTGTCATTTTGGCACAAATATATCTGCTGAAATCTGCTGGAACTACACGCTTTCTGTTGAAGTCATCACTGTTTTACTTTGTTGAGTTGAATCTGATGATTTTATTTGAGGCATACCATGCAGAGGTAAATGTACAATCAATTACAAACAAACTTTAAACACCAAACTTATTTTATTTTATTTTATTTTTTTATTGTTGTTGGAATGCTTCTGTCTCTCACTGTTTGAAAAAAACTGAAAGATGTCATCAGTTGTATTATATACAAAGAGAAATTTTGGTATGCACTGAAAAACTCACATGTCAGTGACAATGTATTTTTCACTCAAGGAACTGTTGAATGAGTGTCTACACATACTATGTAAATAAAAGAGCAATATTACTGGAAAATAACATTTAATTCAGATGTGCTCGTTTTCATATTCCTAGTAATTTATGTAGTCCTATTAATCAGCTCGTATTTATACCATTTATACTTGTGGTTTACACTAGATGGCCCTAATACCATACTACACGCTTTAAATCACAGGCTTGACAAGATTATATATACTGTAGTTTTTCCCTTTAGATTACAAACATTAAACATATGTTTAAAATGAGTGAATATGACACCATATAAACCCTTAAATTAGACGAAATTTTAAGAACATGCGAGGTTTACACACGTAGCCTATTTCCATTTTACACTGTTTACTTTACATTGTCACATCTGCTTCATCTACTCCAGACCCAAACAACAAATGTGTAGAATCATCGATCGCAGCCACAACTTCAACTCATGCTTTTACTACGAGGCGCCGCTCTGACTCGATTACTTTAGTCTGGACCGAGTCCAACGTTTCTGTTTTTTTTTTTTTTCTTTAAGGAACTGGCTCCAGATGAGTTTAGCCAGTTGTCAACAGGCTTTGCGGGAAACGAGCCATGTAACTTGGTACGAGAGACTGGGAACGCAAACGTAATAGTCTGTTCAGGCAAAATCATTTTGTGCTGACTTTAGGCGAAAACCCCATGTTTTGTTCGCCATATTCAAGCCAACATGTACTCCTTTCTAAACGGTAAGCTGACATCTGTTGTTTTGGTAGTGTATTATCTGCGACCTCAAGCAGCACGGACTTTTAAACTACCTTTATAAATCTTGTAATGGATTCAATTTACATTACCACCAGTCGGGTCATGTCTCTGAATATAAAGAACAAGTTTTTAAAAGCGATTGAAGCCTTGCTGTTGTTAGCTTCACTTGCATCACAGGCCAGTCAGGTTCTACAGGTCGATAGTTTTGCTGTAAAAACGGGACACGTACTTATTAAGACCACATTAATGCTTCTCCCAATTGTGAATCTGTGCCATGTGGCTAGTTTTTTCCCCAGGCAGGGATACAATGTTCCGTTTCACCAAAAGTTATAACCATTGTCTTAAAATTTGTGCTGTGTTTTCCCAAATTAAACGCATTGTCTCTGCCACTGATTTGTATCCTAGCATCTCCTTGAGCTCCACGGACATGTGAAACTTGACTCTGCTGCATTCAGATTCAAATCCCAGGCTGGATTGAATGGCACTGAGGATACAAGGTAAGCACTTTGCCAGTAAATTGGAACTCATTATTGATCCGTTTCCTGAGTAACTAACGACCTCAGTGAGGGCAAAGTCTGGAGATAAATGGAGAGGAGGCAAGAGCATATCAGCTCTTAGGCAATGCACACTACTTTGTTAGAAAATAATGTATCATATCTACACTTAACACTTAATATTAATAATAATAAGGCATGGTAGGGTATATCATTGCATATTATTATTATTATTATTATTATTATTATTATTATTATTATTATTATAGAGTTTTCCTCTTGTGATACATTATAGTCTTTTACAGGTTGTGTTTTAACATGCAATTTGAGATTTTTTACAGGGATACCACTGCCAGGAATGTAAAGCTAGTTTTTAGCTTAAAATAGTCAACTCTTGCAGTGGCTGGTAAGCAAATAAGTCACCTTTAAGGCCAGCATACTTATAATATTTTTTAAAGGCTGGTTTACATTGGAGTAGTGTCAGTGGTAGTTGTTGTGTTAGAGCGACTAAGCTAAGATTGTACATAATGCAGTGAAATAATCCATAATTTGTGCTATGGATATTTAGGGCCAAGATAGTGAATCTTCTGGAAAGGGTACTCTGGTTTCTGGTGATGCTTTCACAGTATGATCCTAATAGCAACATAGCCTTGAAGGTTATCTTGTCTACCGATATGGAGGTGTAACAGTCCCATGTGAATCTGCAGCAGTGTGGTTGCAGACAAAGTCCTTTAGTTGGTGCATAGCTTAGTTAGTGTATAGCTTTTTAAAAATCCTGTGAATGTACAGGTTGTTTGTCTTGGCTCTTGAGAAATATGACCATGGTGAACATGGTGGAGCCTTTGTCAATCACTAATAATGCTGTACAAACAGCTCTAAAACGGCATAGGCCCAGTGTAGGGCTCTTGAGTTTACACTATATTTATCTTATTTAAGTGTGTCTAAAAGAGAGTTGTCAGCATATGTACACAACTGAACACAAAGCCTTGAGCAAGTGTGGCACTTTACCCAAATAAATATAGTCCTGCTTTGCATAACTGAAAGCTCTGCAGTGTTATCAACAGAAGTTAGTCGTTTTTCAGGTTTCTTTTGTCAAGGTACATTTAACATCACACTTTCTACATTTATAGTAATATTTTCTCTGTTTTTAATTCTAGGTTTTTATAAAGAAACCATTGGAGTATAGTTCTCTACAGTGTTATTTTTTCACGTTATTTTCATGTTTCACATTTGGACACACGATTCATTTACTATTACTATTACAAGACCTACTCGCATTCATTGCATAACCACCAACACATTTTTGTGGATGTTCTTTATGATGTGTTGCATCTCTTGCTTTTACAAAGGCACATATTTGTGTTTTCAATGCTAGTTTGCAAAAAAATATTAATTGTCAATAGTTTGAAAAAGTCACGTGACCAATGTGGGAAATTAACTTATTGAGCGTTTGTGATGTTTCTAAGTTCAGACTCCAAGGAAGATCGTAATGCTTTCATGTATTCTTGTCCAAATTTATATTTTTGTTATTATTATTATAAGTGTGCTATTATTTTATTTGTGCACAACCAGACGAGTAATGTGATGAAGATTTAATATTGTCTGTGACCCTTAATTGTTGGCCTCATGAGTCTCATTTGTTCTGTTTAGCTTGTGTTGCAGAGATACTAGCACAAATTGTCAGCTTTATTCATTTTTTATTTTCATCAAATCATTAACGGAGATGGCCTACATGATTAGTAATTCTAGTAATATAACAACTGGTCATGTATGTGTGTGTATAAATGATAAATGTATATTTAATTTAATTGAATGAAATAGCACACTTGGATAACAGAAATATTAATTTTTACAAGAATACATGAAAAAAAACCTGACCGCTGCCCCTAAGAGACTGTTTAGAAAAGGGAAAAGAAAGTGGGACTGTACAATAATTGCTGTTGATCCTTGTTTCTACAAAGCAGGAAAAGGGACAGTCCTGAGAGTTTACATCCGGTACAGACAGACACTTTTTGCATTTTGAACGGGTTTCACTCAGCCATGTCTTTTGCCGCTCCAGATGTTTCTTGTGTGTTGCTCTCCCACGAGGGAGTTGTCAGTTTCTTGTCTAATGTTACAGCAAAAACAGGATGCTGACACCTGCTTAAAAAGACGGAGGTTGAGGCTTGGCGCTGCAGGTGTGATGAAAAGAGATCTCACACATTAGTTGGCAGTGGAGCTGGCAGCAAATCCAAATGAATTGAAGAGGCTTACATCTTCATAAGTGTCTGTGTAAAAATGCTTTGCACTGAATGTGAAGTTGTTTTCAGTGACGGTCGCCTCTAACATTCCTTAGCACAATAGGTGGAAAAGAAATTCTGTAAAACAGGTTACAGCACTGCTTTCATACCAGCCATTTCCTTCTCAATAGATTATATAATGGTCATCTTTCACCATGAGCAACATCTGCTGCTTATCATTGTTGGACTACACCCTGTTGACTGTGCACTTGTTCGTAGCTTTGAATCACTTTGTGGCTGCCCAAGTTCCCTCCAGGTCCGCCCTATTTTTTACAACCCCTATCCTCTTGTTTGGCCAAACCTCCATCTACGCTTTGCAAAGATCAAGATATTGGTTTTCTTTTGACATGAAATACTCTCAAGAGCTGACAGTATTTGTCCCACGAGGAAGTGATCTTTGTCTTTCACAATGGCGCAATGAAAACATTCCCTGTCAGTGTCATTTTTTAACTACTGACCCCATTTGTTGGCCCAGTTACAAAATATTTAAATAGCCCCCTTAGGCAATTTCTTAGGCAATCAAAGTGCTTTACATGATGCTTCCATTCTCCCCATTCACACACATTTATACACCAGAGATGTGGCACTGGAGGCAAGGTGGGTTAAGTGTCTTGCCCAAGGACACAACGACAGTATGTGTTGAAAGCAGGAATCAAACCGCCATCCGGTTTGTAGGATGACCGCTATCTGCCACTGTGCCACATGGCATAATAACATAACAGAAATAACTGTTTGCTACGTGCACAAAGAACATTTTAGGTGAGTTGTAGGCTTGTTTATATGTCATGTTTAGCCCCTGGTGTTTTTTTTTTTTGTGCTCTCAAGAAAGTCAAACATGCTTTTTGATTATATTACAAAGAATGGTTAGGTTTGCGTGGTTTGTTGCTCCCTGTTTCTTTAACTCACTACACACTACCATGAGACAACACTATTCAACAAATTAGGCAGCACATAGCCTGGAGGATTTTGTGTTACTGGGAAGTTACCCCAATTTGATACAGTTTGTTATTTCGAAGGCCAGGTCACATGAGTTTGTGCTTATCAGAGCAATGTCCAGGCCTTTGTTACAGGCCTTTGAATATATACATAATATTCCACATCTAGGCCAATTTCTCTGGACATACTTGATGCTAACACATTCAATACAATTAATGTTGTAGCTAACAAAGTGGAATTTATTATGTTTATTACTCTCCTTTTTAGTACAATACTTTTGTCAAGACCAACATCAGCCCATGAGATTGCCACTGATGTGAGATTGGAGTTGAAGTGAACTGGTGTTACTTTAGCCACGCTTTCACATTGTTAAAGTCTGTACAGCTTAGTTTGTTCCTCCATCTACTTCCCTCAAGAGGCTTTCATTTCTGCATAGGTGCATGTATGTTATAGCCTGGCAAGTCACACTTGGATAACTGGAAAAGCTCAATGCC
Organism: Neodontobutis hainanensis; assembly: GCA_024349245.1. Lineage (NCBI taxonomy): Eukaryota > Metazoa > Chordata > Actinopteri > Gobiiformes > Odontobutidae > Neodontobutis > Neodontobutis hainanensis. The sequence continues at coordinate 189,568 of JALDNG010000055.1, forward strand.
AGCTAGTTTTCCTAAAGGTGGGCAAGGTTACATGGTTACATCAGAATGGCAACAGACATGACATTAGCTAGGCAGAAATCTGTAAACAAACGAACATGGTGTGCAAAAACATCTTTAAAAAGGAACGCTTTGTGCGCTGTCTACTGTTGAGTTTTTAAACACATAATGTTGTCTTGATTATTTAAAACTGATTAAAGCAGAGGCGAACAAACTCTCTGCATCTTGACTGTTTTGAACAAGGGACTTGGATCCCTTGGAAGTGTGACGCAAGGCAGCACTCCAGCGGCATTCAAATGTGATTGGTTGGTACTATATCTGAGAAACTTGCCAGACTGAGTACTTGTGTATATAGAATATACAGAGCGCTCATGTCAGGCTGGGTCAGTCTATGTAGGTTAGGCCCACTTCCCCCAGGTATGTCATGCTGCCAGCCATTAAGCCTTTCCTCAGGTGCAGGCTTTTATTGTGCGCTGTCAGTACCATTCATCTTAGCGCTGCATGCTGAACAAGTACCAGACTGAAATGACAGAGATCAGGTGGGAGGTGTGTAAATATAGCTCGTCTATAAATAATAGCTTCTGAGATTTATTACTTCAAATGGAAACAGCTTCCAAGTAGGATCTTAGCAGAAAACAGTATTCACCAAGATGTAGAGCCCTGAGGAAAAGAGCAGCTGTCTTTTATCAGATTGAATCCTCTTTAGAAATGAACTAACTCTGCTTCACTTCACTATAACAATAGAATGTCATACAAGCAGTCCTTTTGTCAATGTATTTGTTCTGGGAACTGCTTTGTCCAGTTTCTTGTCTTTGATACAATAAATGTATGAATACTTTTTTTGTAGCAAGGCATAAACATAAAAATGATCTGTTGAAATTTCTTTTCCTAGAGTTTCTGCATTATATCTCTGTAAAGTAGCATTTCTTCAGTGTCTAAAAGCCCGCTTTTGGGAATGGCAGTGGTGCATAAATGTAATTACTCGACACAGATAAGAAACCCAGTAACAGGTGAGCTGAATGTAATCAGAAAATTGAGGAGTGTAATCCACAGCCCACCTCTGCACAGTGAGACAGTGCTATGGTGTAATTGCTTATTGCGGTAGGTAGTTAATGGCATTGTTTTCGAGATCATGTGGGAATTATTGATTGCTGATGCTTATCGTTGTTTTGGTGAGTAACATTTGGAGAAAGGCAGAGTCCTTGTGGATGTCCTTCTTTTGGGTGTGACCAGATGTGGCTGGCTTTGCAGATGCCTTTCCTTAAGCCCTGGTAACACACACTGGGCAGTAACCAAACTTTAATACATTTCTAGATTATGCTTTTCTTTAGTGGTGGAGTTATGTTACACTGGTTCCACCTACATAAGGGTACACAGTATCACTTTTCCTAGAAATTGATTACTAAACCAATGACATTTAAGATGAAAGCACTGTTCTGTTTTTTTTTTTTTCTGCTCATAAAACTGAATTACATGGTCACCATTTCAAATCCATTAAAGAAGTCTCCTTTCTATTCAAACTATGGACTATTATATTGATTAACACTTCATAGGGAAATTAAGCACTTTAATCTCAAATGCTCCTAAATGCACAGATGAAGTAGATTTATAAGCCCCACCTCGTCATTTTATCCAATTACGCAAACAAAAAAGTGAAAATACTGGGTTGTTTGGTGTTGATTTTATTTCAAATACTGTATCCAAGTGTCCAAGTTGAAGTGCCCAAATGTCTCCCAAAAGGCTGCACTTTTCACTGTTTTCTTCCAAATGTCCACATCTGGAAAAATAGCAGGTTTGAGAAGTTGCTCATTTTCTTGACTAGTAACAGGTATGACTACTTTATAACTCTTAACCAGAGCACTTGGGCAGATCTTGATCCAACTCAGACTTTTTTCACACTCAAAAATAATGATGGCTTGTTGATATGGTAAAGTCTGGAGTGCATTATTTACCATAAATGTCTGTGACGGTGTGTGTTTGTGGACCTAGCCTTGCATTTAATGGAGCTGTTTGTTTGCTTGAATAAAAACGCCACTGGCTTCTAATCCAGTCCAATAAAAGCCAAGTCTCTGTGTTATGTGGTTCTCTGTGCGAAATATAAGCAGGTCAGTTGGACTTTGTTGTGTCAGTAGTTGCTCAGTCACATGCTTCCCATGAGCCTGTGTGCTTTCACTGATGTAATCCAACACAGCTTAACCAGGCCCCACAATATAATAAGAAACAAAGCTATTGTGTTCAGCATAAAATTTGTTTGTTTGTAACATTTCATTCTTGTATTAGAATACACCCCTCTAACAAATCTAATAAATATTAAAATTGTTGATAATATTTTGGTGACTGTTGTGAAAAGGGCAGACTTGGTTGGGATATGTGCGACTGGTTGATTTGCATGTAACATTTGAGGAGGGATTTGGGGAAACGGATAAAGAATTTTGTGGCTAATAACAAACTAGTCTTACATGACCATTGTGGTTATGTGGGAACTTGGACCCGGCCTTTGCCACTCTTTTTACGAGCAGGTGCAGCTACAGGTACAGTGCTAAGACATTTGCATATCCCAGAGCTATGTAAATGTGCAACTGTAACATTTTATAACAGACCGATTATAACTCTGTAGAGCCTGTTCTGTGGGTAACGCAATGTATTATACTGTTGTCCCATCACATTTTCTGAGTGATTACATATACTGATCATTTCACTTTCTGTGAAATAATAAATTCTGGTTTTGTATTTTCTGTGGCTGGTTGGTATAGAGGAACCTCCTAGACGGCTGATATCCATGATGATCTCACTGCTTTGCCATTTCAGCCCCAGCCTGTTGCACCAGTTTGTCTGCATTCTTGGGAACAGTTTCAGTTTTGTTGGTCTGCTCTTGTTTATTTGTCCCACAAGCTAAAATCTGAGGAGACATTGAGAACGCACGGAGGATTCTGATGCGAAGGCTGCTTAGTCACTTTGTTTTGCTCACATTACCCACTGACCCCAGGGGTAGAATCTTCTGCATTTAGTTTTAGCCACCTTGTGTTTACCTTTTAATAACATCCCCAAACAATATGCTAAGGTCTTTTGTCATTACATTTGGTGCTGTGGACTGTTTGCTACTGTAGCTCTGGTGTTCTTTGAGCACTTTGCAAGTCATTAGCTGAACTTTGAGTCTAAGCACAGGGAAAGCTATTATTACAGCAAATACACAGCAAGATATGATGTGGGGGCTTGTTGTAATCCCTTACTAGGCAACCTGGTTGAGGTAAAGTGCTGTGGGATTGTATTATTTCTTCCACTGGGAAACATGGGAGACATGTTAGTGAGCGTCTTAAAGGGCTTTTGTCTCATATTCATGTTATGCAGCAGTCTGTATGACATTTGACACTCTCAGGGAGGAAGGCTTGTGGGGGAAAGCATTAGACAGGGTGACTTGCAAAAAGCTCAGATGAAACACAGGAAATGATAATCTTGACTTTTGGGAGACATTTTGGGCAAGGTTGACTTTCTTACCCGTCCTAAAGGAGATTTGGATGTTTGACAGAGAATTAAACATTTGCATTAAACAATTATACAACATTCTTGAATAGTTGTATAACTGGTGTAATTACTAAGTGAACTGGTGACTCTAAATTGCCCAAAGGATTGAATGGGAATGAGAACGGTTGTCTGTCAGTATGTCCAAACCCCATTTTTTTGGACATATTGGGGCGCAGTGGCTCAGTGGTAGTGTGGTCATCCAATAACCAAAATCCAAACAGTTCATACTGCTGTTGTGTTTTTGGGCAAGACACTTAACCCAACTTGCCTCCAGTGTTACACTGGTGTATAAATGTGTGAGAATGTTTGTTGATGGTCGGAGAGTCCGGAGATGCAAAATGGCTGCCACGTCTTTGTCAGTCTGCCCCAGGGCAGCTGCGGCTACAGATGTATCTTACCACCACCAGTGTGTGACTGTGGTTTGAATGAATAATTGACTGTGAAGGGTCTTTGGGTATGCATTATGCATTATTACTATTATTATTTTGTTTGTATGAATATAATGTATGTAATTATATGTTTTTTGTATAACAGATTCAATAGCAGCCAGATGTCATGATTACACTTTAAGACAGTTACTTGTTTCTCTGGCTTCATTAACATCTTTTACAAACCGTATAACCTATCTTGCTCTTGACTGCTGTAGCTATATTTCAAGGAAACCTCTTTACAAATACTCTATTAAGGATTATGTTTCATTGTTTTTTAAACTCCACAGTGGACTTTCTTTTATGGCATTGTTCTGCAAATGACAAAAGTGACTGTTATGAAAAAATAAATAAATAAACGCTCAAGTGGGGTCTTTAAATGTTCTGAAAGAAAGTTGCTTCCCTTTGGAACAGTCTCAGAATTTCCTAAAAGATGACAAAGTGTGACTGGACAGGCTCTGAAACTGAGGTCATTAAGGGGCAGGCTCATTGTGACACACTTAGTCATGCTGCTCGGGAACAGTGGCTATTTTAAGACCTCTATATTGCTAAAATATTTTATTGTAACATTCACTGAAAAAAACACCTTGTCAGGATTGTCATGTGACCTGGAAATTTTGTAAACCTTGTAAATTTAAACATATTTTCTTGTTATTAAAATTGGACTTTAGGAATGTTGACCCTCTGAGGCTGCTGTAGTTTGTGGAGTGAGGTATAACAAAGAAAAGGTTGAAGCAAAGATACTTAGTTTTCAAGGTGAAGACGTTTTATCCCTTGTCCAGAGCTGAGCTTATATCTCTAGAGGGAGGGGTTCAATCTGTAACTTACTATGATTGGACCAGGCTGTTCATGTTTTTAGCTCAGTCCATATGCCTTTGCTTTAACCGTTTCTTCAAGACCTGGATGAGTGAGAACCTTTACAGACAGTGAATTTAAACCTTTAAAAGAGAGGAATTGTTGTATTGTTTATTTATTTGGATCCGTCACTACCTTTTAACAGCTACTCTTCATGGGGTCCATAAGTGAATAAATACTGAGTAGAAACATGAACTTGACATAAACTATTTGACCTTTAGCCCAGAACAGATGCTAAGACTATGCATCCTTTTATTGAAATAAAAAACAATGAACTGAGCCTTTCTTGCTGTGTTTGGAGGTATACCATAATACAAAACAAGAACATTTAATATTTTTTATACATTTTTGAACATTTAAGAAGGGAAAAAAACAAATGAACAGAACACAAAGAACAAATGAACAAACGAACACAGCCCATTAATGAGGTTGAGTGGCTTTTGTAAGTAGCTTAATCAACATCAGTGGCAATTTTTCCTACACTGTCTTCCTTTAATCACCCACTGGCTTTGGAAAAGGCTCTGATGTGCAAATATACAGTTGGGTTGATAGCCAAAAGCATGTGCCATCTGATTGTTGTAATGCCATTGCACAGTATCATGTATTTTCAAAATGGCACTTGGCCCATTAAGAGACTTGTCTGGAAATGTATGTCCAACGAGTGACAAACTAGAATAGCCTCATTGTGGTGCTGCTGCTGACGGAGGGTTGTCCAACGAGGGACAGAGGTGACTGGCCGACTGCCAGAGTGGGTAACAAGCTCACCCATGACCCATGTGACAATGAGCAGCCAAGCTGAGCCTGTTCATAAGTGAGGCAGTGTGACTTTGTTCCAACTTGGTTGTCCAGACAAGGCACAAGAAATAAACAGTTGTGTTATTGTTCGAGAAAATCTCACAGAGGCAAACAAATTACACAGAGACTCTTGTTAGCTACTGTTTGTAGTTTGAAGATTGTTTCGACAATATAGATGTATTTTAGCTAAAGGGTTCAGCTAAAGAATTTCTTGCTAAGTGCATTGCACAGCAGGGCAGCTTATTAGAAGACTACATTCATAGCTGTTTCTCTTATACCACTGGCAGTCTTGAGCTCACACTAATCCTTAACTTTGCCTAACAGAGAATGTGTTACATAGTTTTATGTACTAACCCTGAGGGGTTTGTTCTGAGAGACTGGCAAAGTTGGTCTTATTAGTTGCTGTAACTCCATGGTGTTTTGTCTCTTTATTTTAATTTTTTTTAAAGCTGATTATAATGCTTCTCTTTAGTATCATAATCTCGTATACAAACACAATAGATTTTTGAAATTACATTAGTAGCATGTATTCATGGTTTTAAGCTCTGCCAATTATGTATTATTACTTGTCAGAGCACACATTACTGTTGTTTAACCATATAATGTTGCATCACTCCAACCCCATGTCTGAACTTTGTACAGGCCCCTCTTTGACATGTCTTCTCATAAACTGCTGAGGTAATGCAAGCTGAACTAGTAAAAACATTCATTAGAGAATTGGATTTGTAAAAGCTACTGCTTTTGACTCATTTAAAACCACTGAGATAATATTGCTGCTGATAATTTTATGTTATACACTGTATAAATGTTACTCTTGCTGTTTCTTGCTGTTGTTTTCACCTTTGATTTCTGTGTTTGACCCTGAGCTGATATTTCAGCACGCTTTGGGGGAGGTAATTATGGCAAGGCAGCAGGTGGTAAAGGGGCTTGGGGCTTTGTTTTCACACATTCACAATGTGTTAGTAATGATTAGATGCTTGATTCCTCTAGACTCCTCTTACCAAAGAAGTGGGAAATACAACACAACATTTTTGAGCCCACACACATCCATGTTTTAGTTATCGTTTCCTAAATATTATTTTATATCATGTTAGTGGACTTGTGAAAGACAAATCACAAATTATCAACCACTCAACTAAAACAGGACAATTTTGTGAAAAGATTCAGCTATTGTCAGTAGGTTATTGCTATTAATATGTTGTTGAGATTTGCTGTATTTGTAATGTAATTTTTCTCTTTTTATAGACATCCTCTGAGTGGGGCTTCTGCGATGACTAGCCGCCATCCTAGCCATGCAGACCGTGCTAAGTCAACAAACAAACAGCCACAAGCTGTGGCTCCTAAGCTCCATGTTCAACGATCGCTGTCGAAGGACAACATCACCATCCACTTCTCAGCTCTTGGGAAGGAGGAAGAGAAGGAGGAGGAAGAACTTTACATAACCTCTACCTCAGCAGTTCAGGACAACTCAAATATTGTGACGGCTTTAGAGGCCAGCGAGGAGATGTTTGTAGAGACATCTCAGGACTTGGCAGCAGAAGGTGCTGTCAGTCATGAGTCAACAGGACCTTCTCCAGCTTCTAACACTAATCCAACATTGCCTCGTACAGATGGACAAAAAGGCTTGAGCTCCAATTCATCTCCAACTAAATCGTTGAGCTTTCCATCCAGTGACAAACCATTCCTGAGCCTGGTCAAGTCCCTGTCCTCTGACGGAGAATCTAAGGATAGTTCCTCCTCAGCTTCTTCAGTCAGACACAGACACTTGAAGAATCTAGTCAAATCCTTCTCTTCAGAAACATCCCAGGATCCATCTTCATCTACAACCTACCGGCTTCCTGAGCCTCGCCTTAACCTGCAACTATTCAAGCAATTTACACAGTCTCGATTGCCATCTTCTTCCCTGACATCATTAGGTGATTCCAAAACGGCGCCTTCCTCCCCTTTAACCTCACCAGATAACCGCTCTTTTTCTCAGAAAGTCTCAGAAGTGGAGGCGCGATTTGAGGACACTAAGCGACGTCTTTCTGAGGTTATCGCTGAGCCGCTTCAGCTGCTCAGTAAGATGATGGATGAAAAGAATATAGGCAGCAGCAGCATTTATCGACCTAAGGTGCTCTCTTCCAGTGCTTCTGAACTCTCCAGCCTTGCTTCACTCAATGGTCACCTGGAAAGTAACAATAACTACTGTATCAAAGAGGAAGAAAGTGGTGAATGGGAAACTGAGAGTCCTAATGATGAACCCTCGCTTTTGGCTGAATCACCAGTTTTGTCGACTGTTGACACTAAAAGTCCCTGCAAAACATCTTTGCTGTCTATGTCTGCTCTGGCAAAACAGGAGGATGAGGAGTTTTGCATTTTGGACAGTTTTGACTATGAGATGTGTACTGACACAGAAGGAAATGTTGATCAGATTGAGGAGACTAAAGTGCCACTGAGTGGTAGCACTGAACCAGACAGTGAGGACGAATCTGAAAGTATTGAGCCAGCACCAAATGTTCCACACTACACTCTCATTTTTCTGACTTTACTGGTCTATGGGTATTTTGTATTGCCCTGGCCTAGTTATATTGGGGGAATGCTTCTTGGAATTGGGCTTGGGTTCCTCTTAGCCATCGGAGTGGTGTGGCTGACGGGACCAAAAACATCCACTAGTTTAAGACATTACAAAAAGCTATGGACAAAGTTAGACATCAAACAACCAGAAATCTACAAAGTAAGTTATTTTTACTATAGTTATTCTTACAAATGGAGACACTACTGACGTATGCCCGTTGTTGACTTAAGAACTCCCAATTCTCCCAACAGGGATAAAACAATAGTGTTGTTTTTGTTTGTTTTTTACATTACCATGACAGTTTATACTGCACAGTCATAATGTAGCTAATAATATATATACTTAACAATTTATAATATGGTTTCTAATAACCCCAGTGGACTGCGGATAATGACCCTCTGTTGAGCTTATATTATGCACTGTTTACCGTGTGTCTTTTATTTGTGATTGAGTTGTTTTTTGTCTTTATTTTTATGGCTGGTATGTGACCAGCAACATGACACATTAAAATGCTAATGAAACTATTTTAATTCTCTCCATTTGCACATTTTCCCAGGGGTGGATGAATGAGATATCAAACTATGATCCAGAGATGTACCATGCCACGCTGACTCACTCGGTGTTTGTACGCTTAGAGGGCTCTACCATTCGTCTGTCTAAACCCAACCACAACATCGCCCGGAGGGCCACACATAATGAGCCAAAACATGATGTCATCTACATCAGTCAGAAAATCTATGACCTCACCAATAGTAAAGTAAAGCAATCATTTATTCTGTATAATTTTAAATGAAAAATATTACCTGAAATTGTGTACAGCCTAACATATGGTATTCCTTAATCCCTCCACAGGTGCATCTTGTGCCTCAGAACTTGGCCAGGAAGCGGATTTGGAATAAAAAATACCCTATTTGTATTGAACTCAGTACGCAAGATGACTTCATGTCGAAGGCAGAAGGTGAGAAGTGGGAGTGCAGTGAGGCTTCAGGCACAAAAGAGAAAGCAGAAGGATGTTCATCCTCATCCCAAAACGTGACCCTCTATCTCTTTGGAAGAACGGGACGGGAAAAAGAGGAGTGGTTCCAGCACTTTCTACAAGCCTCCAAGCTCAAAGTGACATTGAAGAAATCTTCTAGTGTTACTGGGTTTAAAAGTGTGTTTATTTTTTGTCTTTTTTTGTTTTGTTTTGGTATATAAATCACCAAGTTAAAAATTGTATGCTCTGTTGTTGCATCCAGCTGGAAGTTCTCACAGTCGCAGCAGTAGCCGCAGCAGTCTGGATGAAGCACTATTAACCAAGCCAAAAGACTCTTCAGCCTCTTCGTCGACAGCAGGCAGTGCCAAAACCAAGCCATTACTAGACTACAGCATTTACATGGCCAACCTACTGCCAAATGAGGAGGCCATCAGACCCGCTTCTGGCTGTTCTTCCTCACAGAGTCCCACGAGCAGTCCTGGGGCAGACAAGAAGGTAGAATTTTGACATTTTACACCATTTTGCACTTTTCCCTTTCTAATTTCCCTTTCTAACAATATCTATCTAGAATTCTACCATATACTACAAAAAACAACCTCTGGCCCCTAATAACAGGGTGTGTAGTGTACCCAGGAAGTACACACTGTGCTCTCTATCCTGAGGACAGTGTGTGCCTGTCCATGTAGAGACTGATGTGATTAATGTTCTTTCTGCTGTCTCTTCAGCTCCAGAGCAGCCCTTCAGCTCAGGTGCAGCTCACTGGGGATGAGGAGGATCCTGTTGCCTGGGTGAATGCTTTTCTTGGACGGCTCTTCTGGGACTTCTTGAGGGAACCCTATTGGGCAAACTTGGTCTCAAAAAAGATTCAAATGAAGCTCAGTAAAATACGAGTAAGTTGATTTAAAATTATTATTATTATTTTTTTTTTTTACAATTCTGTAATCTTTAAATGCAGTCTTAAAGAAGGATGCCTCAATTTTCTTCTCTTATCCTCTTTAAATTACTTTTTTCCACAGGTGGCATGAGGTAATAAAATAAGCGTCTTCACCTCATCTGTTTGTAATGTCTCTTTCAGTTGCCTTACTTCATGAATGAACTTACTCTGAAAGAACTAGACATGGGCTCGGCCACTCCAAGAATCCTTGGGGCTTCCAAACCTTACATCAACTACCAAGGCAAGGGACAAAGTTTGAACACAAACACTGAGCTTCCCCTGCATCGATATTAGTTGTCAGTTAGCTGTGTCCACATTAGAGATAACGGAGATAAACACTTTTTAATGTCAGCGAGGCTCTTATCACACCATTTTTATTCTCTGTAGCTTCCTTGTCTTGTAGATAGCACTTAGTTAATTACTTTCCTATAGCTGCATCCTACAGCTGCACATACATATGCCTTTTCTCGAGCAGTAGCTGAAACTAGCCAATAATGACTAAATGTCTTCCTTTCAGTAACTATAGGCAAAATGTAATTTACTGTGCATCAAGCCGGAGAAGACGACTCACTGAAAGGTGTTGGTACCCCTGGGGTTAGGCAGACATGCTGTTTAGTTGAGAGCTCTTGCTTAGTTTTACAGATCAATTCTTTTATTTGCTAGTGGGTCTTTGACTGACTTTAACACTTGGGAAAGTTATGTTATGTTATAATAACAAAGACTACGTCTATAACCCACAAAAACTTGTTGGTGAAATGGTAAAATCTTTATTTGACTTGTTTGGAAACAAAAGCACTTTAGAAGATTATCTGAGAATCAGCTTTATCTACAGGGCAGCTGTGGCTACAGTTGTAGCTTACCATCACCAGTGTGACTGTGTATGAATGAATAATGGACGACCTGTAAAGCGCTTTGGGTCCCTTGGGAGAAAGGCGCTATATAAATCCAAACCATTATTATTATTATTATTATTATGTTAGGTCTTACATTTGTGTACTGCTCATGGAAGTTTCACAACTACAATAGCTTTCAGCCCACTCTGCTCTAGATCTGATTATCTTAGTGTCATTTTTTAGATTAACCCTTACACTTTAGGCTCTTTTACACATGAATCAGAGTTCATAACACTTGGCATGTACATGCTCCTAGTTCCCGCTACACCCTCCTTCCTTTTCTTTCTCGCTTTGTGGTCGTCTTCTCTCTTTTTGTTCCTTGTGTGCAATGAGTTACAGTCTCATTGTTATCACTTTCATATAACCCCATAAAGAAAGCACCTCCAGCTGAGGCGGAAACTGCATTTCCTGAAACGGTTTCTTGCAAAAATACAACAATAGGGTAAATAGGCATATTTTATGCTACTCTTACTGTTACTTAGTAATTGAGAAACAAGTGTACATTTTTTGCATGCACATTAGTCCCTGTTTGTTGGTTTAGGTTTTCTTTACCTTTTAATTGATGGCACCTGTGGTTAGTTTACAATGTTAAGTGTGTGCTTCCTATTTGTGGCTAAGAGTGTATAGGTAGGGCTCTTTCTCTTTCTGCTGTGTGTTTTTTGGTTTTCATTGGAGTCTTTCTCAATTACGTTTGTACTGTGTCCACTTCAGAATGCCAACAGGCCCTGCCTTTGGCAGGTCATTTCTGAATGTCGGAGACACACTCATCTTCTTGCAATGTTGCTTCATCCTAACTGAGCAAGCACTTTCTTTATCCCACAGTCTGCACTGAGGCTCATCTCTTTCTTCCACCCCTGCCCAGCCCAAAACAGTCACCATGCATTCTAGGTTTAGTGCACCCAGCATGGCCACTGTCTTGCCTAGCTGCCAACTTTTACTTACCAGACCTTACTTTTCTAGCTTTGTGTTTTAATCTTAAATATTTTTCCTAATTTTCTTTTTCTTATATTTTTTTATTGGTACAATACAACTATAACCTGAGTGATGATGAAACTAAAATGTATCTCAAAAGGTTTTTGTTGCGTGCAACAGTGTGTTTTAAGTTCAAATGGCCAGGTTTTATGTTAAAATTAATCATTGTTCTTTATCCTTTACCAGTGGACCTCTTCTACCTCCTAGTGGTATAAGAATAGGGGCATATTAAATCCTAAAAAAAGAGCAAATGTGTAACTTGTTCCACACAAGTCAAGCTTTGAGTGAAAGTCCATTTTAAGGTTTGTGCTATTAAAGTATAACTGTTTAGCACAGTTAAAGGGCTTAAAAGATAAACTAGAAGATAATATACACAATTTTACTTACATGAAATGTTTCTACAAGTATTTATTTTACTTGGGAATAGAAAACATTGCCAGTGAAAAAGACAGAAAAAAGTGGGATGACTTTTCATGCACAAAGTCATCCCAGTTATCCTTATTGTAATTATATATTTTCCTCCTTTTAACATTACTAATAAGCTGTATCCTCACAGGACTGTGGTTTGATCTGGAGATATCCTACAGAGGGTCTTTCCTAATGACTCTTGAAACCAAGATGAACCTTATTCGTTTGGGCAAAGAGGGGGAAAGCATTCGCTTTGGGGAGCCTGGCAAAGACGGGTAAGACCTCCTCGGTTCTACCATTTAGTTTTACCCTCTCTGGTTTTGTGTGATATGTATATTTGCTTCTGTCAGATGTCTGCCCTACTTTCTGGTACTTTCTTTTCATTTATTTGTATCTTTTGTCTCCTGGATTTCTGCCCACTGGATTTGATCTTAATGTGGATGTTTTTGGTTTGTTTCTGGTGAGTGGCACTCTTTTTCATCTCCTCTTTTTTCCACTACTAAGCTTGTTTTCTTGTCTGTGTTTGACTTTTCACACTTATCCCACCTGCCATTACTATACATACTACTAACACATTTTTTCCATCCTAAGAGAAATTTGTATGGCTTGGACAATTTGTCATCTCTAAACATGGACAAAACATTCATTATTTCTGCTTTTGTCAACGAGTAGTTTGTGTAAAACCATGTGCATGTGTTAGCACTGACTTATCTGTGTGTTTTCAGATACAGACCTCGCACTTACTGCTTGGCTGACAGCGATGAAGAATCATCCAGTGCAGGCTCGTCAGATGAGGAAGACACCTCAGAGTTTTCCAGTGACTCCACTGGGGCAGAAGGGTGAGTTTAAGTTGAAAGTGCAGAAAGTGGAATTTGAGTGGTTGTAAACAAAGTCTGATGCATTATCAGTTTGTGCTGTAATATTTTGAGTAGGAAAGTGCAATCTTATAGTTTTGGAGCCACTTGGTTGACTCTGTAGGAGATGCCTACAAACTATGGAAACATAGTTTTGACTGATGTGGTTGATTAAATTCATTCATAGTTTATATTGAAGACACCTTTTTAATTACAATATTTTTTTTGTTCACAGTTTTGCTGGAGGTCATAGACCAAGCAAGATAATGCGCTTTGTGGATAAGATTGCAAAGTCTAAGTACTTCCAGAAGGCCACAGAGACAGAGTTCATAAAAAAGAAGATGGAGGAGGTGTCCAACACACCCCTTCTGCTCACAGTGGAACTGCAGGAAGTAAAAGGAACGCTGGCTATCAATATCCCCCCTCCTCCTACTGACCGGATATGGTGAGCTAAAGGCATTTATATTAGTGTGTTGACTTTTGAATACCAAATGTGTATTTTAAAGAAGACAATATATGAAGAATATAATACTAATTTTACTTCAGTGCCCTCTGCTGCTTCCTACCATTCATTGTTTGTGCTGTGGGTATTGCCCTTTTTTTGTCACAGGTATGGATTTAAGACACCCCCTCACCTTGAACTAAAAGCTCGACCAAAACTAGGAGAAAGAGAAGTCACTCTAGCTCATGTTACAGATTGGATAGAAAGAAAACTGGACCAGGAATTTCAGGTATTAATAGAAATATTTTGACATATTTATGTTTTCTGTGTTAAACTGTATAATATCTCAAACATTTAACTTTAATTTTCTTTTCTTTAAGAAAATCTTTGTAATGCCAAATATGGACGATGTGTGGCTCACTATTATGCACTCTGCCATGGACCAGCGCACAGAGGGAGGACCCTTAGCTGGGCCAACTGAAGACTCAGACCCTTCAGAGCCAGGCCCAGAGAGCCTCAGTCAACCATGAAGATTGTTTACAGTATTTCTATAGGTTATGAAGACTCAAAATATGAACTGGAACCAAAGCTGATGGGTCACATACTATTGTTATACAAACACATTCCCACAGTGAGTGTTTGCTCACGTAGCCACGAGAAGAGCAGGTGAAATAAAATAAGGGGGAATTGCAAGATACACAAATATTATGGCATAATGTGTTTAGTGTGACAGAAAAGTTGTCTTAAAAGGACTTGGAGGAATAAAGACTCGTATTTGCCTCCATAATGGAGAAATAGGAGTAGCATATTTAGGTGCAAAGTGTCCTGTAAAGCTGTTAATGTTGAAGCATTCACCAGATAACCTTATGGCCTCCCAGAGGACTAGTTTCCGCCAGGTTTCCGGCAAGGCCAGAGAGTGATAAGAAGCACAGTAGCCTCTTTATAACAAAATGATACAGTGAGTAGTTTTAGTTGTTGCAGAAAGAGAATCATTAGTGTCATTTGTTTCTTTTATTTAAAAAGTCTATTGGGGAAGCTATGATACTTGACGTTATTAAATGAAGTGGCTTTTGTCAGCTGATCAAGTGTTATGAACAGTATTCATTAGTGCTGTGATCACACAGCGGCCTGAACACCTCTTTATTTGCCAATAACCCCCTTTTTGGCACTGATGTACTAGAAAACTAGGAATTGAGCAGGTTTCATTTAAATTCTCATAGATAATATCATCATTGTTATGCTGTAAGCGCAATGATAGAAAACTTTACTAGCCTACAGAAAAATAAAAATACGTGATGATAGAAATAAAAATACATCATACAGTTATTGCTACATGTATGCCCTGTGAGAAATAGACTTCTTAATACAGCTGTTGAATGTATGTTTTATTGAATGAAGAAACCCCTTTCATTTTTTGATTGGGATATGCAAATTGCACAGATAAGACATTTTGTTATATTTTGACATACTGCATTTAAGGCACATGTGTTTAAGTACCAGCTGGTGTATTTCTTTCTAAATCAGTTGCTCTTTTTGTTAATGTTGATGATAATCTCTGAGAGAAAATTAAAAAATAAAGCTACTTGCTACAATATATGTAGAAAGGCACTTGAGTTGAATTACGGTACATAGAATTAATTTGTTTCTGTTGCCACGACTGTAGAGCCTCAAGTAGACGTTGACTTTGTTAGCGTATACTTTTGTTTTGTTCAAAGGTACATATCTAGTATTCTTATAACATTGTTAATACAATAATATAAACAATAGATGCATTAACATTGTTTACAGTAATTATCTTGTTTCCCATTGTGCTCTTTGAAAAGCACTGCACCAAAATGATTGTCATTCACCTCTGACCTTCTTGTGTTCATTTGATGTAAAATAACTACACAAGGTAATTTTATGTTTGTTTTTGTGTACTTATTTGGAATAAACTAAAAGAGATTCTTTTGAGGATATATGAAGATGATGTAATAATTTGCATCTGTGAATTATTAATGAATTTATAAAATGTGTCATTTTAAGGCCAAATTCTGTGATTATTGTATTTGCATTTGCCTTATTTAATAAATAAATCTTTGTCACTGTATTTTTATTATGTATGACATTTTTATTTAATGCACATTAACATGCTCTATATTCTACTTATCTGTGATTATATATGCCTACTTTATTAGAAGTTACAACATAAAACGACCAATAAGTGGACGTTATCATACTTTTATAATGGAGCTTACCTGCAGAATGCTGTTGCTACTATATTCAAGAAAATGTTTGAACAAAGTCTTCTGGATGTAGGTTGGAAAATGCTTTTCAAACCTTTCCTTGAATATGTTTTTTTGTTTTTTTTCTGCTCCTCCTCCAGCGGAAGCTCGCGGTTGCCTAGCAACTCGACTGTTGCAACAGTGCAGGAGCGGTGAGTTGGTCTTTGAGTGTCCCATTATTTAAAACTGTTATTTCACTTATAATACAATCGACTTTGTTTTTAGACTTACAGTGGTTGTCTATTTTTCTATTGGCGTTTCTTTTGATTTTCATTTATCTCTACGCTGCGCCGAATTTATCTATTTTTACAGCCACACAGGTCTTTGGCTAAGAAACTGTAACGCTAACGTTAATCCCAAGCTAGCGGTAGTTATTATTATGAAGTTTCAGAATTTAAAATAAGAAAAAATTACTTGATGTACAATTACTTGTCTTGCAATGTACACTAATGTTCAAGTAATAATTAATGTAACGTGCAATAAAATAAAATAAAATAAAAAGTGTGATCACCTGCAGATCCAATGGAGAGCCCCGTCGAAGCAGGAGGAAGTAGTAATGAGAGTGCCCACAACAATGATGCCAATGAAGACCTAGCAGCTGAAAACTCTGGTCTGTCTGTCACTATCAACTTTCTGGCAAGATTGAACAAATTTAACAAAGCTATGCATTTGGATAACACTTTAGAGTAGGGGGTACATTTTGTCATGTATTCATGCCATGAATTGAAGCAGGACTCATGCATTAGTACTAATGATTGTTTTCATCATATTTTCATCCTAAACCTAACTGAAAACCCCTAACCTTAACCTTAACCTTAACCCTATGCATGTACTCATGCATGAGTCATGCATGAATTCATAAATTCATGCATAAAATGCATATTCTTTAAATTGTGTTTTTTTTTTCAGCTCAAGACTATGAGACCTGGATCCATGTGTCCCCTCATCTTCCGGATACATTTGAGTTTTTGCAGGATCAGGAGCCACTGTTGGAGAATAATGATGATGATGAGGAAGAGGAGGAATTCATTGTCCTTGGCCCTAATCATGTTTGTAGCTTCTTCTACAATAATTACATCATTTAATGTAATTGAAAGTTGAGGTGCATGTGGCAGAGTGAAGGTTGTGAGTTCAAACCCCGGTTGACTCAAATATTCTCAGCCAACTCCATCCTTTTTGTGAGGTGTCTGTATGTTGTTACTGTGGGTTCTCTGCAGGTATTACTATGGTTTTAAAATTTGGTAAATAACAACATGTTTTTGAAAGAACAGTATATTTCTTACTCTCAAAGATTGTTTTCTCTCTTTGAAGGAACTGGTCAGAAGGCAACAAGCTGCACTAAGCGCTCAGCTCAACAAGGAGCTCGAGAGGCTCAACTTGGCACTGAAGGACAAGGTGTTTTCTTTATTATTTTGATGATTTATTTATTTTATACAATACTGAAACACATACTCATACATTTGTTGGCTAGTGGCTTTGTGTGACCAGCAGGTGGTGCCACTGATTTAAAATGATTGCATCCATTTATAAACAATAAATTAAGTCATATTTGTTTTCACTTTACAAATCTGCTCTCTTGTTAATTGGCAGCTTGCATTGGTCAAGGCAGATGAAGAGGAAATGATGTGCATGTGTTTGGAGATATATAAAGTTCAAGAGAATCTGGCCAGACTACAAGACAAGCTAGACGGCCTTCACCAGACCAAGGCTGAGGCTGAAGCCAAACATCGCCAGGCTCTTGATCAACTGGAAATCTCCAAGAGCCAGTTTTCCATAACTACAAACCAGCATAAAAAAGCTAATGTCAATGGTGAGACAAACTAAAAGATTGTCTATAAAAATGTTTAATTGTGATTACTGTGAACTAATTGAAAACATGTTCTTGTTTTCTGATTCCTTTTCTTTCTAGTGACTAAGTTTCAGACAGAGCTAGACAGCCTGATGAGAAGTGTCAAATTCACTCAAGAAAACAGTGAAGAACTACGCTCTAACATAAAAACAATGTGGAACGCTACACATAAAGCAGATACTGAGAAGTCACAGGCTGAAGAACAGAAGTTAAAGCAGGTCCGCGAACGCACACATTTTAAACATAAAAATAAGCACATTGTACAGTTTGACTTATTGTACTACTTATTGCAGGATTTATATGTGGAACGTCTGACAAAAGAAATGGAGAGACAAACAGAGCAGGTAGCTTTGTATGAGGCTCAGACCAGTGCCCAAGCAGACGAGGCACGTGCCGCCAAAGAGACCCTATCCGAGGTAATTGTGGCACCAAAACACTTTTAATTTCCTATCAAGATTACTAATTGTTTAACTCCAACACTGTAAAAAATGTATAATGAATTAAGGAATTGATTTTACGTTAAGCTGAGTCATTTTAGTTTCTTTCTGCAGGCTGAGATGGAGTTGGCATCTTTGCTAATGGCCCGTAAACAGCTGCTGCAGCAGTGGAACAGCAGCCTGGTGGGGATGAGGAGACGAGGCGAGGCCTATACAGCGATGCAGGATGCCACACGGTGAGGACGTCTTGTCTACAAACAGATAAGTGAATTTATATTTATCACACTTATCAAGGTTTGTATTTATATATTCCTGCAGAATGCTCGAGCAACAGTTGCTCTCTCAAGACAGAGAGATTAAAGCCTATAAGAAGACCATCACAGACGAGCAGGAGCAAAATGAAATACTGACTATGCAGCTGAACCGGGCTCAGATGGACAATGCCACCTCCAAGTCGCTTATAAATCAGAAGCAGGCTCAACAAGAGGCTATGCAAGCTCACTACATCACCAAACTGCGCACTCTGCGTGAGACTGAGCGCACACTCGCACAACTCACTAAGGTACTTACAGTTTCTACTGTTGCTCCAGGATGTAGTGACAAAACGTCCAAAAGTGTCAAGTGCAATTTCACTGTTTATTTTTTAGGAAAGTGGTAACCTCGAGACTGAAGTAAAAGATCAAAGGAGGCAGTTTGAGAAAGAGAGTAGTACACGTCTGGAATTAGAGGACAAAATAATGGCCACTATGCAGCAGAAGCTCACTCACAACAACGCAGCCAAGAGCTCCCAGCGACTGACCGACAAGATGACAACACTTAAAAAAGAAAAGGTAAATATGCAAAAAGTATGCATTATCTTATAATTTTAGGCTTTGGGTTTGGAGACTTGTGCTAAACAATGTTTTCATCAACACATAAATAGTACAAAAACTAATACATTTCTGCCTGCTTATTGTTCCTACCCCATCAGATTACTCAGTTGTGGCAGCTGGAGAACGAAATAGTTGCTGCTGATCTGGAAAGCAGTGAAGTTGAGCAACATTTGAACAACTTGGCTCTCACCCAGAAGGCCTTGGATAAAGACACTGCAAAAGCCGACAAGCTGCTTTCAACTCATCAGGCTAAGTTTTCCTCGTTCATGTTCCTAATTGGGCAGAAGCAGAGTTCAATCAACAAACTCAAGAAAAAGATCAGCCACATTGCAGCTGTTACAGGGGTAAGACATTGTGAGCAACTGTTCGTTTAGAAAACAGCAGTAATCATTTGTGTTTATTTCCAGCAAGAGGATCTTAGTCCTCTGCAAATCAAAGCAGATGCAATAAAGGCACAGCTTGAGGAACTGGCAGCTAATATTAACCGTGACCACCAGCTCTGGATCAAAAGGCAAGTGACTCTAATAGAACTGAATCAAGAGCTACAGTCCAACAGCAAGAAAATCCTCCAACTCCAGGCAGAGTACACATGCATGCAGCAGGAAAAAATCCGCCTAGAGAGTATGTAATGTACTAAAAAGTATTGTCTTTAATTTGTACTGGTGCTTACCACCTCCATTCCTACCAGATCTGACTGAAGGAGAACGCAGAGAAGACATGAGTATTGAGAAAAATGCAAAAATACTCAGGGGAGACCTGATGAAAATGAACACTCTGCTGAGTAAGAACAAACAGCTCAGCCAAGCACTGGAGCAGGATAATGCATTGATGAATGCAGACTTCAACAAAAAACTCAAGGCAGGGCCTTATATTATTCAGTTTCTATGCAGTTGCTGTTGAAGGGCTAATATCTATTTATTAATGCTTTCAGGAAGAGGAGCTGGAGTCCATCAAGATGCAATTGAAAAAGGAGAAAACTGCAGAGGAAAAAGAGAGACTTCTTAACTGTCTGGTCGAGGCAGAGTCAGTATTTATTTCAGAATGCTTATATTTGTGTTTGTCTTTTTATACTTGTACTTTACATGCGCACATCTACTTTTGGTGACAGGCGGCAGATCATGTTGTGGGAGAAGAAGATCCAGATTGTAAAGGAGACTTATTCAGTTGTGCAGTCAGTGGGTGAGCAGACGGACACTCTGAGGATGAAGGCAGAGATTCACCGTATGGAGGTAAACCTTTTTTGGAAAAAATACCTTTTTATTATGGTGAAAGATAATACTGACTCTGAACTTTTATCATGTGATTATCAGATAAAACAATACACTTCCATTAAAGTGATGATATCACCCCATAGTAGCCGGGACCCAAACCCCCATGACCTGTAAATGAAAAGACAGGAAAAAAATAAGTTATACTACTTAAGCCTGAATGCTGCGTTTACTTTTCATTGGTATTAAATTGAAAGGTTTTTGTATTGCAGTTTGGTAAACTTGTAAGTAACGATTATTATCAATCTTTTTCTGTAATGATACAAAATTCATTATATGAACGCATTACACAAAGTTTCACTGATTGCTTCAAATGTTACTATTAGGCAACATTATATTTTGATTGTGTTCATATTAGTGTATGCTGTTTTTAGGTGCGCCTCACCCAGTTGATGAAAGATCGGGAGCGGCTGCTGAGGGAGAGTGAGGCAACAGTGGCAAGGCGTGATACCATTGTTTTACGCAGAGAATCTTTGCTCCACAATTCACCCAAACAAACAACAAAGGGAGAGCTACAGCGAAACATTCAGGGTCTGCAGCGCAAGATTCACGTCACACACAAGGTGTTGTAGTTAGTCTGGCTGTGGATTTATAATTATTGCATTTGGGTCAAAATAAACTTAAAAATCTATTCTGCATGTTTATGTCTTAAGCAAATAGCAGAGTGCGACCAAATCGTCAGGGAGCTACAGGAGAGCCAGGGGAATCTGAGCAGGCAGCTTTCAGAGCAGAAACAGCAGCTCGTAGAGCTCTGTGGAAACAACTTTGGGCTGGAGCAGGACTCTATCAATCTTCAGGAAACTAAAGATAGAGTAAGGACTTACACACTGTAAATACACACTTTGCATATTGTTTCTACTTTCACAACGTCTTCAGTAAACTTTATTCCGCTACACTGGATCTGTGCAGAACTTGTCCCAGCTGGTGATTCTGCAGAACAGGACCAAGAAGCTGCAGGGGGTGTGTGATGGCAGCTACAAACCCTCTTCCAACAGCGAGGCCATCACAGCCATGCTTCAGAGACAGACGGAGCGGGTGCACACTGCCAACACTATCTTACACAGAGTGTGTGAGGAGTTCCCCCAACACCAGGGGTCACTCCGGAAGCTGTCACTCACACTCGCAGCTCATTCACAGGAGCATGTGCTGGAATCAGAGGTGTCCTGAGAGTAAGAGAAAAATGAATCCTTGACTGTGAGTACTGGACAAGTCTATAGAGTCAAACAAGGAAATAAATATACAATCCTTTAGTTACTACAAGAATGAGATATTTGTTTATGTGAAATTTTATTATTGCTTTGAATGAAATGCTATTGTGAAAAAAATCTATTAATAAAGCCTTAAATTCTGTAACAATAATGTACCACCACAACATGAGTCTCCTGGCCTCCATTTTACAACTTCAAGCAACCACAAAAACTATTTTTAGCTAGACATTTTCTGTGATTAACATGGTTCACTTCCTTGACTTAATCTGTGTTCAACATGAATAAACGGCATCAATGCAATGAAAAACATTATGTCTGGGTTCTTATAACAGTAAGACTGAGCCCCAGTATCATTAGATTGATCAAAAATCATTTTGTAAACTGTATCAACTTTTAAGTTATTGGTAAAAAAATGTGTCAAAATGTAATTTTAGCCTTGCCCTTGACTAATCTAAGGTTGCTTCATTGCAGCTGTACTCAACATTGACGTCAAAGTATGGGCTTTGTTTCTGGCATACAATGCTGTGGAACCAGCTTGGTGTATAGGAGCAGATTATGAAAAAAAGTTTGCGCATTTGCGTCATTATATTATGACAACAAAGATATCTTAGCTCTTAACATCCGTATTTGAAGAAAATCCGCACTTTTCTGACTCATTAGGACTTTTTTGTTTTGATATATTTATTCTGATATTTGTTATTATAAGTTAATAAAATGATTCCTAACATAGTTGCCTCAGTAAAACTTTGCACATATAACCCTCTGAAGGTTATCTGTGTCACAGGATGTTTATGCCGGGTTGAATATTCAGATTAATCATAATGTGTGCCTTGGTTAATGATTTTGTTGAAAAAGAGAAAGGGAAGTCTATTTTTTTTGTCAGAGTGGTGTTATCCTGCCTAATCAACAAGTGCGGTGGGGATATCCCTATTGATAGGAATCTTGGCAAACGGATAATACTTAAAAAACTTTATATTTGGTGCTCCATATTAAAGCCATGTTGTTAGCCACTTTAGACATGCATGTACTAATATTATTTAGAATAGTTAACTTTGGTTAAGTTGAGTTCCAATCCATTTTAACAACATTTCCTATACAGTGCCTTGACTGTTATGTCACTTACTGTCTGTGCTATTTTAGCTTTCATTTTGTTTGCATAAACCCATTACAGGGGGACTGTAAACAGAAAGCTACACACACAATAGGTCAGCCATCAAGTATGAAAAAAAAATCCTCACCTACCTCACTAATGAAAACCCACATTAGCTTATTTCCTGCTTTCTCAGAGGACTTTGCACTCGCTGCTCTCTGTTTGCTCCTGTTACTCGTCTGGTATGTGTGTTTGCTTTTTTTTTATTTGGAATTATTGAGGCAGAGTTTGATGTTTACATGTTGGAACACAGCTTTGTAAATGCACACCATTGACTGCTACTGGGCTCTATTCAACAAACAAGCCTTCCGCCATTGGTTAATACAAGGCAGGAGGTTTATGATATCATTTGAGATTTAATTATCTGTAAAAGCAAACAATTGTTCCAAAGCCAGCAAGCGTGTGAATGGGGCAGGTGTGTGGCGCACTTGATTAATGTAAAAACTGTTTGCGCTGCTGTTTTTGTGTCAACACTCATACAGTCAGTTCCTTATTGTGTTGTATCTTGTCTTACAGGTTTCCCTACACGCCCACACATAAACACGCATAGTTCATGACAAACACGGGGCGTGGAAAGAGTCGGCTTGTTTTAATATGCTATGCTTCTTCTTTTTTTTTTTTTTTTTTGCTCATGCCAGTTAGTCTTCTTCCAGGTATGAGCAAGTGAGCAAGTGTGTGTCTGTTTGCTTCAAGTTGTTCACTCAGTAACAGACAGCTTCAGGATGGCAGGGGAGCTCACACCCGAGGGTCGGGATCTGAAAGACATGGTCGAGGAGGAACTGTGGGAGCTAATCAATGACAACCGGCACCGGATCTCATTGGATGTACGACCATGCATCGTGATCCCATACTTGAGACAGGCCAGGGTACTCACAGAAGTGGACGAGGATGAGATTCTGTCCTCCCACACTCTCACCAACCGCTCCATGAGAACCAGTAAGACTTCATCCCTCTGTCGTGAATGCTTGTCAAATGTTGTGGTCTAAAAGGAGAAAGTTTTGTTTGGATGTACATTTGTTTACACCCACTCACACTCTCTGTTCAAACCTCAACACTACAGTTTTGCTAAGTTCAACTTGAAGTGTTTCTTATTGACATTAAAGCTATACTATGTAAATCTTTTCCTCAAAAGGTGAAAAGGGTGACCTTACCTTGTGAGTTTGCAGAAATGTTTTGTTAAAGTTTTTTGTGGCTTTACAAGTTTACAACCTTAAAGTTATTGTTATTTGTATATCAGCATCAAGGCTAAAATGTTAAGGATTGATGAATACACTTTATAATGACTATTTTGACTTAGTGAAATTAGTATTTAGGGTATAATAAATGATAGTAATGGCCTGCGTTTTGTCCAGGTTATATGCTGGATCTGCTGCGGACCCAGGGCAGAAATGGAGCTGTGGCTTTGCTGGACAGCCTGATGATCCATTATCCAACACTGTACACCCAAGTCACTGGACGTAAACCCAGCACAGAGCCCTCCAGATTCAGTGGTCAGTGTACTTACAGCCTTTAAAGTTCACTCCTTATACCTCTCTTTTTTTTTAAAGTTTAAACAGCACATGTCGTGGCTTTTAATCTGTGGCCATATATTGTACAGTGTGACAGGATAAAAGACAAACGCAAACGCTCTCTTCACAAAATTGGGCCCCATTTGTCTTTTCCCAAAAACTAACTCTTGATACTATTTCTTATATCTCTTTTTCTAAACACACAAACGCCACTAATGTTGACACATGCTTACGCTGCTTGTTGTTGACCACCAGCTTTCTAATAACACAGGCGTTAGGCTGCTAGTCGTAGATGATTTGAGATGCTCAGTGTTGGCCAAGCTGAAATCCATCAAAGACAACAGCTCTCAGCCCCTGCATCAGACTGCAGAGGCTCTGAGCAGCTCCTTCAGCGGCAGACTGAGACACCCTCAGAGCAGGAAGGAGCACTACCACAGGTCCTTCCTGTCTAATGCAGTTAGACTTTAAAATCAATAAAGTCCTATCTCATCTCTTATCTCATGCTCAGACATGCAATAACCTTGTGAGATTTTGTATTGTCCTTCCTAAAGTCTGATTTATATTTATTTACTCACAGGTTTGATCAAGTACTCAGAGCTGACAGAGTATCTGGTCCGAGCTGTAACTGGGATGCAGAAGGAGCTCCAAGAAGCCCGCTCCGAGGCCAGCCGGATGACTGCACGCTGCACCTCTCTGGAAACGGAAATCAGTCAAATCATTGAGCACGAAGAGAAGGCCCGATTTGTCCAGACTGAAAACGAGCACATGCAGAGACAGATGCGTGCTATGCAGCGGGAAATAACCAAGATGAAAGATGAGAAATGTGATTTCTATGTGCGCTACACCGCTGCTATTGAGGAGAAATCTGCTGTGAACATGCGACTTCATGACCTCACGATGCAGGTAGTGTTTCTCCCCTAAGACTGTACAATAATGCAATGTCTCCTCCCTGAGGTAAACATAAAGCCCAAATTTATTTTTCAAACCATGAATGTATCTATTGGTAATGTGATATATGTTTTTCCAGACACTGAAGCTGTAGACTGTATTATCATCAAAAAGAAACATTACTATGAAGATTGTAATTTATAAATCGTCTGAACGTGTCGTGTACGTCTCATTTTCCATATTGTTTGTCCCATGGTGTTGCAGGTGTACCAGCTACAGAGTGAGTTGCAGAAAGCCCAAACAGAGAATGAGTATCAGAAGAGGTGCTCCCTCATATGTGCTCCTTCTCTGAACGCTCCCCAGCTACAAGAAGAGGTCATGAGCCTGCGCTGCCAGTTAGAAAAGGCTGAAAAACTTGAACCGGTATGAATCACAAACTTAGTGCATGTTAGTCGGATCATGATTTAAAATGATATATATATTCATATTATGAATGTTGCTCTGTAAGGCCCG
Source organism: Neodontobutis hainanensis (assembly GCA_024349245.1). Classification (NCBI taxonomy): domain Eukaryota; kingdom Metazoa; phylum Chordata; class Actinopteri; order Gobiiformes; family Odontobutidae; genus Neodontobutis; species Neodontobutis hainanensis. Next base: position 215,158 of record JALDNG010000055.1, read on the forward strand.
TAATGACATCCTGGCCCAGGACTTGGCTGAAGCCATCGGGAGCCAAGTGGAGCTGGCTGAGCAGCTCCAATGCTACAGAGAAGAGAATGAACAGCTGCTCAGAGAGAAACAAGCGGTGTGTTGTGTGTTTGTGCTGTTTTTGTAGTCACAATGCCATTTTAAACCCTTTGATAGTGTGATTACAGTGATCTGTAACAAAGTTAGCCATTACACTAAAGGCTAAACTAAAACTATGTAACTTTTTTACTTGAAAATACACATCCTGCAGTAGATACTTTGCAAGGTGTTCCAGTGCTTCCTGGATGTGACAGTGGAAGAATAATCTGTCAATAATAAGTCATATACATGGACAGATATTGGTGGTCTGAGTGATAGGGAACTGTAACATCTATAAAAAACACAAATTGTCCCAGAGTAAACCTAGTTTTGATTTTACTTACTGATGCACCACCTTTTTCCAGGAAATCTTCTAAGTTCTACCTTTAAAGTTTTTTCTCATCAGATCCTACATAAACAGTATATATACAGTATGTTTAGTTTTACTGAGATTACATTATTTTTTTCTTTTTAGATTCTGGATCAGAAAGAGTCTCTTAGCCTCCAGGTGCAGCAGCTGACCTTGGACTGTAACATGCACGAGCAGAGGACCAGAGTGGTCCAAGATCAGATGAGAGAACTGCAGGCAGAGCGAGACCAGGTGAGACCGAAAAAGAATTGATCACACATACAGCTTTCATAACTTTCTCCTGTCTTTGTGGTGTTTTGTGTTTGGGAAAATTATTTTTGAGTCTATTGACATTTCAGTACAATCCACAAGAATTGCTATATCCTTTGTCAATCCAAAAGAGATTATATTATCAAATTCATTCATTTTTAATTATTATTCTGCCAACAACAACTGTCCAATAGGAAGTCATGTAGTTTTGAGCCAATTGCAGCTGTTGCAAACCTTCTCTCCAAATATCACTATTTTTAGATTTTTTAGAAGAAAATATTTTTGTTGATCATACAGTGATTGATCTCTCAGTCTCAATTTAGTCAAGTAACATAAAAAAACTGGTCTGTCTTTGATTTGACTTTTTACAGTTTGTTTTATTTTGATTGTCCTTTTTTTGTGGCAAATCAGGAGGAGTAAGAAACAAAAGGGTGTAAGTGACATGGAAGAAATTGAGATTTAGTGTTCAAAATCATAGACATCAGCCAGTGCTACAAAAGGCTGTTTTTAACTGATAAAAAATAATTACACAAGAGCACTTGTGAATGTATTTGATCTTTTATAAGAAAGAAACATTACAGTGCGTTAAGGTAAGAGCAATATATGGTAATTATTTTTATTTTGATCCTTCTGTTAAGTTGGTAACAGAACAGTTAACAACAGTAAATGTAACTTGCATCCTTACTCAGAAATCTTTATTTACTGTAGGCGTTGCTGCTACATTTTGGAGGGCATGATTTTTTATGTGCTGCTTATGTAGGTTAATAGGTGCATTTCTTATTGTCATAAATAATACCTGGGACAATGACATCAAACAAAATGTAATATGTCAAGTTTCGTTTTCGCATTGTTTCACAGTTAAGGCCTTCACAGGAATGTTCCCCACAGACACCACCAACAATACCCTAATTTTTTTTATGTTGTGGTGCCACAAAGACAAGCTTGTATATTTTTAGATCTTCTTTTTATGTTCAATGACACGGATACAATGTCACTGTGACTTGCACTTCAATACTGCATGTGATGTGACATTATTGTGAAAGTGATGTGGTTTTAGCTGAACATTGTTCCTTTATTTTCTGTGCTCCTAGGCGTATCTGTCCAGAGACGAGGCCCAGGCCATGATCGCACGCATCCTTGCTGAGAAAGACACCCTCCGGTCTCAGCTGGTGGAGCTCCAGGAGAAACTCTTCAGCTTGAATGCCGTGCACAGCTCCCTGGACCGCAGAATAATTGTTAAAGTAAATCTTAGTGCTGTAACCTATCAATGCAATATTTAAGTTACAATATTACATTTTTTAAAACTTTTTTTTAAAAGGAGCTGGAGGTTCTCTGCGGATGTCCAAAGTCACCCTGTGAAGATTCTCGAGTCCCTCCTCGACGCAGACTTCGACGCATGGATGCAGTCAATCCAATGTCTCTGAGTACGACCAATTTAGAGGTATGAGACGTCACCAAGCAACCAACAAAATTCACAAACCTACAGCATGTAGCGTAGGGGTGTCAAAATCATTTGATCTGAAGTGGGCCTACAATTTTATTCCCTTTTCTTTAAATGAAAAGCAAAACTATATAGCATAATGTCAGTGTTCTCAACTTAAAAAAAGCCTAATTAAAAAAAAAGCATGTATGTTTTCACAAACTCATACTCACAATATGGCTTTGATGCTAATGCTATTTTGCTAGAAATAAGGATGCTAATACCGCTGCATCACTGACCTCTCAGCTGAGGGTCAGTGCTAACATTTCATTTATCTTCTCTGTTTGGACGGATTGTGTCCTCTGGTGGGGTGTTTTTAGCCCCCAGGCTGCATGTTTGACACCTGTGATGTAGAGTTCGAGATAAATATTCTTGCAATTGATTGTTATTAGAAAGTAATTATTGGTCATGGAAATTTGGTAACTCATTCTGGTAAAGTCATGAGTCAATGAAAAGGTATGTGTGTTATGATGACTGTCTTTAATGTTGTAGATAAATGACACGCAATAATACCCTTTTGTTTTTATAAAGTGTGAAGATGTTGCAGCGAGTAGTGTCCGATCCCGAAACGCAGAGCCTCCCGGGCCAGAGTCTCTTCGCAGGAGGGAGGAAACTCTGTATGCCGACAACAGGTGTGTGCTTGAATTTTGGAACTCAAATGTCATATTGTTGTCAACACATGCATTTAGTGTTTGGTTGTTCAGCCTCACGTTTTAAATGTAAAATCCAGTGTTGTTGTTATTCCTACCCATCAAACTGCTCTGTGGTCTGCGTTATTTGAAACTAATGAGATTTGTTGTGAGTATAAAAGACAAAGAATGTTTTGTTTCTTCTTCTTTAGCCTGGAAAATACTGACACTGAGTCTCTACTGGATGACTTTGTGTTCCTGCCCGGTAGGTGTAAATGTTACGCATGCTTTATGACAATAAATCCTTTTGTTGTGGGTGTGGAGGGTGTGGAGTTTATTTAGATATTGATGACTAATGTTGAAGCTTAGCTAGATTTTTTTTGTCAGACATTAACTCTTGCAAATTATTCCTGGAAATCTAACATGATTAAACAGCTTGTCTTTTGTTTAGCTGGCACTGAGGACAAGCAAACATTAGTGAATTCCTCCAAAAATGGCATCAGCTGTGACAGGTATGACTGTCTGTTCACCGTTGTTTAAAATAAAAATGATTTATGCAACATAGAATACAAGATTAACTCTACTACTCTACTACTCCCAAAATAGATTGTTACTAAACATACAAAACATTGTAGTGCCTTGTTGACTTACCATGTAATGTTAATACAAGGGCTAATTTAAACATACATTAGAGTATTATTTTGTTTCTTAAAGGAAAAAAGCTCTAAACAAACTGCAAAAGTAAATCTACTCAAACAAATAATCCATACCCTACATTGTACATTTTTAAATGGATTATACATAAATGTAAAATAATTAGAACCAAAATGTTTACTCTTCTGTCTTTTTGATGTACCCCAGGCTCGCTCACATGTCAGCGCCTCCATTCCTCATGCGATCTCGTCCTAAAGCCCTACGCATCAACGGCCGCATCCTGACCATCTCCTTCCAGGGAGAGACGCTGCTGAATCAGCTCACGGTTCTTGGAGGGAACAAAACAGGAGTGTTTGTGCATCAGGTGACAGAGGGGAGCGCTGCTCATATGGTCGGGATCAGCCCTGGCGCGCAGATAGTTGAGGTGAGACTGATTAAATAGAAATATAGTCAGAAATGATTTGTCTGCCTTTACTAAAAGTATTACTTATCATTACAGGTCAAATATGAGCAGAGGGAGAAAGCTTTGAGGATGGTGCTGGAGGACTCAACATTAGAGGAGGCTATTTGGGCTCTCAGTCAGGTCACAGGCTTCTGTCACCTCTCACTGCGGCCCAGGCCAGATGGTATGACCCCCTTATGTAATATATTAGGCTTAAGAGCAATTAAACAGGTAGAACTAATACAACTTTGACACAATGTTTATGACAAATATATATGAACTAATTGTATCTCACAAGTCACTTTTACAACACTGTTATAAAAGTTACAAATCACAATCTTTTGTACCCTTGTGGTAGGTTAATTCTCTTAGGAGAAGTGCCACATGCCTCATTTGTCAAAGTGACGCAACAAAGCAAGTTTAGCCTGATATGACAAATGATTCATGTTCCATCTGTCTGGAACAATACATACAGAATAATGTAGTTATAGTTATAATGTAGAGCAAAATACATAAATACACCTAATTGAAATAACTTACATTTATTACAGAAAGATTTTAATTATACAGCACTTTTTTGTACCCTTCTTGGGCACCCAAAGCACTTTACATGATGCTTCCATTCCTCCCATTCTGGGGCAGACAAAGATGGGGGGCTGCCATAGCCTACACACAGCGCTCACAGCCTTCAACCACCACAAAACTCCCCTTTACACTCACGCATTCATACACCAGAGCTGTGGCACTGAAAGAAAGGTGGGGTTAAATGTCTTGCCCAAGGGCACAACAACAGTATGAATCGGGGAGAGTGGGACTCAAACCTCCAACCTTCCAGTTATAGGACGACGACTCTACCACCTGAGCCCCTGCAACCCGCAGATGTTAAGCTTGTCCATGTAACAAGTGCAAAATGTGAAAAATACAGTGACGGGCTCAATGACTGACATGTAAACAAGGTTGTAGTTTTATTGAACATGTTTATAGGCTCATTGAATACACAAAAGTGATATTAATTAATCCATGTACTGTACATAAAAGGCACAATTCATACAAGGGTAAATCAAAGTGCTTTACAGGAATAAAAGTACACAGACAAGAGTTAGAATAAGAAACGTGCAGAGAGTGCAGATAAAAAACTCTTTCAGTTGTCTTTACTGAATGTAAGCATTCAGTAAAGAGGAAGGTTTTTTACTTCCCCTTAAACATTGTGAAAGTTAAGGCTGTTCCAGATTTTTGCTGCATAGAACTTAAACACTTCTGGCCGAGCAAGGAACTAAGCATGTCAGAAATATTCTGGTGCTAAACCTTTAAGAAACCAGTAAAAAGCCTTTCCTTTTCATTCAGACTACCAGGCCCTGCTGCAGCAGCTGCAGAACAGCGAGATATCGTCCGGCGACTCCTTCTACGTCCGCGTTAACATGTCCCTTTCGGCTGGTTCCAATGGGACGCTAGATGTCTCCTGCAATGACATCCTGCATGTGACTAATACATGGCCGTTTGGCTCCACTGACTCATGGGAAGCCAGTCAAGTACACCCCAGTCAGCTGCTGCACCTGCAAAGTGGGACTGTGCCCAACTATTTTAGGTTAATAATATCATTTCATATAGAATAAATGAGTAGGTTTTATAGGAAATCCTTGTGTGTGTGCTTGTGTTTGCTAAGAGTTTATCTTTTTTTGATAAAACAGGGCACAGGAACTTCTGATTCGAGCTCTTGAAGACATGAATTTTCAAACAAAGTCTCAAAAGGTAAAAATGATCTTCCAGTGAGAATATTTTTGTTATAGTAGCAACCCGTGTCTAATGTGCTTTGATGCTCTCAGGTTGGCCGAACAATGCCTCAGAAACAGAACGTGAGAATTGTCTGCACTGGTCGCCAGGGAAGGAATCCATTGTGGGTCAGCGTTGAGGATGAAGGGAGCCCAGACTCTGGTACATGAGCCTTTAGCTCCATTCCCAAAATGTTGTGCTCCTCATTCTATACTTACCTATGTGTTTTCTGTTCCTGTAGGTGACTCTGCGGCCAAAGGTTGTGTTACCCTCATGCCCTACACTCTGGTCACCCCTCATTTCCCCCCCGTCTGCAGACCAATTCTACTCCTTCCTTCCATCCTGGGACGTGTTCTGGATAAAAAGTTGGCGGGATGGGAGGGCTTTCAGCTGCTAGAGCCAGGTAATACAATAAGTACAATAAAAAAAAAAAACTGTTACCACTGCTGCTATAAGATGCAATCTAAATAAGGGATATACTTTACTTCCTCAGACAAATTCTGTACATCCCCATAGGTTCTCACTGGTCAAATGCTTTATCATGTGTCGCTTCGTCTGATTCCACTTTGTTATGAAAGCATGTTTTACCGCCCTTGTAAACACTGTACATTGTTAAACAGTTTATGGCTTTGCTGGGAAGTAAACTAGCTATAAAAATGGAAGGGCCTATAAAGACAGTAAATGTTGTCACACAAGTAAGCAGTTAGGTTTAATCAGTTTGTGTGTGCTATTATTAGACCAGTATCAATAACACAACAGGGCAAACGGAGAAAAAATAATAACAGTATGCCTCAAATAATACAGTATTTCAATTAGCACAGGTGTATAACACAAATATATAACTGCAAATGTTGCTTCATTCATGGGTTTTCTGATGACGTCGTGGCTAATCTCCTTTTTTCCACTGTTTGTTCTGCAGAGACTCTCAGTCCCTGTGAACATGCCGCTCGGCTGCAGAAATCTGAGATCTTGGAGGAGTCTGAACAACCCAAAAATAGTTTCTACACTATTCAGAGTGTTGAAAGAACGATGAAAAAGGTATTTAAGTATGACAAGTAACTGCATTTACTGTTGTAAAAATAACATTTAATGGAATGTGGCTTAACTTGCTTGTGTTGAGTGGTGAATGATCTTTTCTCTTGCTCTCTTGAAGGGGATTCACTGTGTGCTGCCCCTAGGCCTGGACTGTGTTCGAAGACTGCACAGGGCGGACATATTCCCAATCATCATCTTCATTGAACAGACTGCTCGAAGTGCACACAAACTGAGGTGAATTTGTCAGTCATTTCTTAAAGTGCATAATCAGATGTCACAGTTTTAGGAGCATGTCAATGATTATATACTTATTGTATACAATTATCGCTGAATGGCATATGTGGAAGATAAAGTAGAATTGGGTGTATTTATAGGAACAATTGGGCTTTACAATTACAAAAGAACATGCACAGATAAAGGAACACACTGTAGACTAATTTTCTTATTTGTCCCTTACCTACTTACCAACTTACATGTCCTCATTATTCATCTCTTCATTGTGTTACGTTCTATAAATAATTTTAATGCTGAACTCTTGTACCTGGAAAAACTGGTGCTCTCACATATTTCAGTGGAACACAGTTGTCACTGCAGAAAGTACAGCATGGTAACGCTATGACGTTATCTGCATTTGAACATGTTCAGGTCCAAACTGCAGCGCCACAGCCACTCAGAGGAGCAGCTGCTGGCCTGTTCCAGGAACGAGGAGCCGCTGCTGGACAAGCTGCCGTGTCTGTACCACAACATGCCTCCAGACTCTTGGTGTGACTATAACTCCCTGCTCACCAGACTGCGCACCGTCATCTGGGAGGAGCAGAAGAAGATTGTGTGGGTAGAACCGGATGTGTGGTGAAACACCACTGGGGAACTGAAAAAGGAGATGTACTAAATTTCCTACTTCTATGAAACAAGAGTTGCCAATCTTTGTTTGAATATGTGAGACTGAGGAAGAGGAACCTTTACAAGATTTTTGTAAACATCAGTATGTATCTATGATACTTTTTTCATAATGTGTTACATCAGTTTAAGGGTGTACTAAGCTATAACTATTTAACTATTTTGTGTTTGTTTTATCAAGAGCGTGTATGTTAATTTTTATATTTTTGCTTATCTTTATAGTTATTTTTGGTGTGTTACAACCTTCTCCTATGTTACCTTTTCCTATCTCATCATTTATTACTACATATCTCACTTCCAGCCATATTGTAAAATTATTTAAATTAATGTAGCAACATTTAAATAATGTATTCAACCCTATAAAACTACAGCATAAGTAGTACAATTGAACTTGCTGTCAGTGTTTCATTTATTTTTGTATCCCATGAATCTAGTGAGCACCCTGCGTTTACGGTTCTGCAAAAATAAGTCACAAGAGAAATGTGTGTCTCATTAGATCACACATTTTGGGCCTTTCCCTTCTCACTTACACTAGATTTGCGTGTTCACGCGAGGGATCCGCCATACTAAGGGCCGTCTGAAACCGGTGAGTGCTGAGGGCGAGTGGCTTATTAAACCCTCCGGAGCGAGTCTGCGCCGCTGCAAAGTTGCTCGCTGCGTGTAACACTGGCTTCCGGTCCTCATGCCAGACTCCAGACAGGTGAAGTTCCGCGAGTGTTGTGGAAGCGTACAAACCAAACGTGTTTTAGAATCACATATTTCAAAATCCAAACATGTAAGACTAAATTGTTTGCCCCACATGCTTTTAATTCGAATTGTAAAAACATCTTGGCGCATCACCGAAAATGCACATATTTGTTTTCTAACATATTTTAGCTTCTTATTTTTTACCAACATTATGGGAGCTAATGGATTATTTGCCACTTGCGCTTGGTGTGTTACCATGGTGACAGAGAGGCCCTGCTTCCGTCAGCGCGAGGGGAGTGCGCGAGAGCCTACTCTGTGACCGAGGGGACTCCAGTCAGCTGCGCGTGTCACTACACACCGAGGGCACTAGAGGGCGGAGTGGAAGTGCCTAGGGATTCAATTGGAAAAGGCAAGTTTTGATAGAGTGCGCCTGCGCAATTAACACCAGCCTAACAAAAAGTTTAATACACTGAAATAATAGACTTTTTAAGAAAAACGCGGGGGATGCAGTTCATCGGTAGAGCTGGTGTTAGTTAAATCGCAACTTTTAAAGGATTGGATCAGTCTGTTTTGCGCTCGTGTTTACCTGGGAGGAAAAAAATTCCCCGAGCAACCACAGGTAATGTTTCTCTAATTAGACAGTGTTATTTAAGTGACATCTTAACAAAAGGACAAAAGTACACGACAGTGGCTGTAACCTAAAGCCGGTGAAGTGCTGAGTTTAGCCCCGCAGCTCATTTTTGATTGACATTTATCCCTCAGGGCTAAATACTTACATTGTAATTCATGTGTAGCTTATGCTAAATACCGTTGTATGGTTCTTCAAAAAGGCGCCTGGGCCTGTTCCTCAGACATCAATCTGAGAACCACGTGGCAAGGCATGAGAGAAATGTAGGCTATTGTATATTAAGATCTTACGTTACCAAAAAAGCGTGACAAGGCAGGTGTAGCCTATTTATAGAGCACACTTCACACACCAAGACAACTCGACTACTAGCCTACACACACACTACTACAATGATATTTAATTTAATCTATTAAATACTGACTATTTTCAAGTTCCAAATATCATGATGATCATTTCTTTGATTGGATATTTTAAATTTGAATATTATAGGGTACTATTACGGCGAGTCCAGCATTTTAGGGATTAAGAAAAGCCACCTCAGGGTTCCCATAGGGGCATTTAATCCAGATGCAGTACTGAAGATGCTGGACTTTGTTCAGATAAAAATATGAATTTATCATGTCTCGAGGCCGAGCCAACACTATTAGTACACATGCAGCTCTCTTCCACCAACAGTTATGTGTCACAAAAACCACATTACAGTACAAACACATCACATTACTCAACTGGATATAACAGCAATACAATCTGCAAACTGAACATACTACTAATTAGAAATGTGGATTATATTGGATAAAAAAACAAAACATCCAAAAGGATTATTTTATAAACAGAAACTAACGTGTAAAAGGGCTTAAATTAAGTATTACTGTGTACTTATAGGTCATTAATGAGTATTTATGAACCATAGCCAAAGCAAAATACTAAACTGAATCGGATGTACGTTTTTACAAATTGGATACAGAGAGTTTCTGTCCATTGCCCGCCACATGGGGGCAGCAGAGAGAAGTGAAAGTGTGTCTGAGAGGGAGTGGTTGGGAGGAGAACATTGTTCCTGCTGAGAGAGGGATGAGCACAGACAGATGAAAGGAAACTCTCCTCTCCCATTTCGGACCACAAGCCAAAATCTCCACTGTGCTTTTTACGGCTGTCATGCTGCTTTTTTGGCTTTTCCCCAGTGTGTGTGTGTGTGTGTGTGTGTGTGTGTGTGTGTGTGTGTGTGTGTGTGTGTGTGTGTGTGTGTGTGTGTGTGTGTGCGCGCGCGTGCGTGCGTGTGTGTGCGTGCGTGTGTGTGTGTGTGTGTGTGTGTGTGTGCGTGTGCATGTGTGTGTGTGTAGTACGTTGGGCGCTCTACAAAGCACAGTTAATCAATGCCTCCCTTTCCCATTTCTGCTTGGCATGGTGGCAGTTATTGACGGATCAGATTTTTTTTTTTTTTTTTGGGTGTGGGGGGGTGTCTTGAAAGACATTTTTGGCTTCATCGTCGCCCAAAGCCGCAGCCCTCCCTGTTGTTGCTGGGAAACCACTCCAGTGATTTGTGTGTTGTCAGCCTGCATTATAGACAGTGACAGGGAGAGAGAAGAAAATGATTACACGCACATATAGTCTCTCGCTTTCAGTCTTCTCGTTTTCTGAACTGTACTTCTGGATCAGAGCGCTGATACCCCTCCCGTTTGGGCTGTTGTGTGTTTAGGGGGATATTTTATGTTTAATTGATGGAGGTTGGATGTCGAAGCAGGAGCCTTGTTATTTGCAATTACTCTCCATCAGGCCGTATGTGTGCATCTGACAGTCTGCCTTTTTGGTGTGTGATTTTTCAGCTCGGAGCACCGACTGAGTGTTATCACTGCAAACAATTCGATACCGAAGTCAAAAGCGCTGCCAAATTCCCCGTTCTTTGATGTGAGATTTAAACTGTCACTCTCACTATACTCAAAGCCATCCTGTTCGGTCTGTAACTCGGGAGCAAACGTTCTCAACACTTAAAGAGGGATAAAAGAGCTTTGTGTTAAATTATAAATGTCTTTTTAGTTCAAATAGATTCTCAACAAAATTTTACAGAACTCAAGTGTTTTCTACTTTACCAGTCATTCTCCTCCACTGTCAATTATCAACAAAACCTGTATAAGTTTGCTTATAATTAACATTTTCCAAGGTTTGGAAGAGAAAATTTAGTAGAGAAACGAGTTAACCTACGAATTTAGTAGGGAGACTAATTTACCAGGTTTAGAAAACATCTTAACAATTTAATTTGAATTGCTTTTAGCCAGAAACATTTTTTTCAAGATTACGTCCGTAAACTTCATTGCGCAGGTTGTTTGAATCACCTGACTTCAGATCAATAATGGCAACCTGTATGTCTTTCTATAAGTCCATGTTGTGGGAGGTTACATTTGAGTTTTGAGCCTCTGAGGCTGCTGTAGTTGTTAGAAAGCAAAGGACAAACGTCAATATTTGCAGACCATGGCTGTTCATAAACGTGTGAAATGAAACTGTTATTAAAAAAATTTCCCTGAATGGGAAATTATATCTTAAAAGAGTAAGCACTTTAAATATTAAAATACTGTATTAACATGTACCATATCTATTTAATAATTCACATACTGATTAGTTTTGTTATTTAGCTGATCTTTTAAGGTATTTTCATACACATCTATTTGGTCCTAATTGAAACGCCTTTGTGTAATATACTTATTCATTTATGTTTGCAGTTCTTTCTGATCTTCCGAACGACCAAAAACTAAACCTGAACACCCCTCTCTCCTCTGTTCTCACTCGCAGCCAATGTTCAGCATTGACCTCCAGATGACCCAGCACAGTGAGGACCCACGTGAGTGTCCCGGGGCAGTCACTCACACACACAAACGCACACACAAACCCGTCCAAAGCTCACCTTGAGTGAAGCTTTATCGCTCTTTGTACCAGCACAGATTAGGCCCTCATGGCAACTCTGCTCCGTCAACACAGGCCACTGCTGCAGTATCAACAACTAATCCGGCGTCTTTCGTAAGAGGATGTGCACTTAGACCCACATCGTGTGCACTCGCTCTTATTTAGTAACAAGCTTGTGAAAGAGTGGCATGGTCAAACACACTTGTGACGTTACTATGAAGAAATGAGAGTTGGTTGTTGTTGATTTTTAGTTCTAAGTAAAGGACAAAATGCAAAATTGTGACATTATAAAAATACTATTCCAAGTAAGAGTCCAAACATTTTGAAAGAGGGAAAGAAAAACAAGTTCCCTTACAGAGCGAGGCCACATTCTGAATTTTTAGCAGCAAAGACACTCAAGCTTTGTGTTAAACTGAGTGGCAGGCAGTAGAATGGGACAATACTGAGGCCGCCCTGAGAGCAGCGCAAGAGGCAATTCAGCGACTAAAGTGAGCTAATTAAATTCTCTAGTTCTGCAGGCTTTCATCTACAAAGACCTCTGCTCCAATGAAGATGGAGATGCTGAACAAATTATGGAAATGAACCATATTTTTGTAATATTCGTGAAACCAATTATTTACATTTTTCAGTTTTGTTTACTCAATATGCTACAGAAATATAATGACTATACTTAGAGCTTACACATAATTTTCTTTTTAACTTTGGCATTGAAATTCTCAAGGCTGTGAGAGAAAGTGTTTGAGGGAATATTTGCGACATCAGGACTCCCATCACAATAATCACACATTTGAGCCCTTACGGCCCCCTCCCGCCCCGCGCCCCTGCATCTCCAGTTTTCTTCTTCACCCTCCATTCTTCGGTAGAGAGCGAGGGCCGAGGCTGGACGCTGTGAGAGGAACCATTGTGTCCCAAGGTCAGAGCAGGTCAGAGCCACACAAAGCCAGGGTTACAGGCAGTGGAGTGATGGCACAACACTTCAGTAACAAGTGTAAAATGTGAAGTTTACGTAGTTTTCTACTTTTTTTCCTTTTGTAATGTTGTAAAGTTAAGGGGAAATAAGTGCTTGAAAATTTTCAAAATGCTGGACTCCTGTTCTGTAGTTATGTATATTGTCTTTGTATATTGTATATTTCACATGGAGAGCCAACATATATATTGTGCATGTTGATGTTGCATTAAAGATGCATTTTTAATATAAATGTAAAAGGATTTATGATGAGAGAGGATCTAAGTTTAAACGTATTCCATTTGTGCTTGACGTATAAAAAGTTTTCTAATGCTGTTTTAGACTTATTCAAACTCTTATTAGAGATCGAGGGGATAAAGAGGTATTCGTTTTTTTCAGACTACATTCTCTTTTATGTGTTGCACAAAAATGGCTCTTTAGTTCATGCAAAGAAGTCTTTTTTTTATAGCCTTTATATAAATATGAGATATAATGTTGAGGTTATGTTCAATAATCGTGAATTTTAACGGCCTCCTCGGCTGGAGACATAATGTGTTGGTCTTAACCTCCCTCCAGTCTATAAATGGAGCCTCTGCAGGAATAAGCACCGTCTATTAGCTGACCTGCCGTCCCCCAGCCACGGCACGATCGATGCGCTCCGATAATGACGTCATTTACTCACTGCAAACCGCAGATTATGATGAGACTTGAGATCTGCCTCATTATTACCTCATTTCCCCAGTTTGTCTTGAAGCTCTGGTCCCTGTTGCGCAGTGGCTCAGGTGGTCGTCCTATAACCGGAAAGTTGGTGGTTTGATTCCTGTTCTCCCCAGTTCCTGCCGTCCTTGGGCAAGACACTTAACCCTCCTTCCCTCCAGTGGAAGGGCGCTGGTGGATGAATGTGTGAGAATAGTTTGGAGATAGTCGGAGAGTCTGTAGGCGCAAAATGGCTGCCACATTTTCACCACCAGTGTGCGACTGTGGAGTGCCTTATATGAATCCAATCTATTATTAATATTACTGTGATTGCTCTAAGCTACAAATGTCAGCTTTAACAGAGTTTTGAAATGAATTTCCATTATTAGACTTATTGTTCTCATGAGATGGTAGAAGGCCCTGCCGGTCATAGATACCCGCTTGGATTATCTGTTGAACCAGCCACACTTAGTGATTAAAAAGGGTTATTCGCTCTGTTTCATGTCAAATCCAAATGCATTTGAGGCTATTATTTAATTACTTTCAGGGTTTCTATTATATAAGGCTCCTCAATGACTGCATTAATGATCTGTTTAGGTCCTTATGTCATCTATCTAAAGGTGTACAATATAAAATGATGCTAATGATTGGCGATCCCTTAAATGCACTCATTAAAGAACAAAACTGTGAATATCTGTGTTACTTCAGCTCAAGCCACAATTATAATTATTTTCTATTTTAAGGTAAAATGTGACTTGATGTGGCCAAATCCACTGAAGCGATAGGCCATCGAACGACTAAACTCTATTAAATCTCTTCTTTAATGCCACAACTGTAAGACTTTGTTTCTCCCTTTCAGGTTTGTCAAAGACATAATATCCATCTGGACAGATAATAGTTTTCTTTAAGGTGCATGCAATGGTCCCACTGTGCTCCTCTTGTCCCGCTGAGAGCATGTTCGTGTTTAGGAGTTGTGCTTAATGAGTAGCATAATTAATGTAGAATAAATTGACCCCATGTAGAAAACATACGCCTCATTTCTCTAGGACTAGGGAACTGTTGGTCAAATAACTTTACTGTAGCTCTAGTTGTACTCCATTTGTTGCTATTATCTAGATGATGTTGCTTTCATTGACTTTTTTTTCTAAGATTCTCTTCTCCTTTTCATGAAGAAATGCAGTGTGTGTGTGTTTCTGTTTTTGGTTAATGCTGTAAATCCGAGCCGTGTCGAGGCCTGAGCCTGTGGTTGATCTACGGTCGATCTGACAAGAAGCACAGAAAATCAGAAACCGCCTCCAGCAAACCCCCCACGCACTCAGGTGCACAGCATCACCTCTGGTCCTCCGTTTACTTCCTACACAGCCTACCCCCCCCCCCCCCCCCTCTAGTTTTCCTCAGGAAGCGGGCAAAGACAGCCAGGCTCAAGTGGATGTCGGGGGGAATTAGACGCTAGCAGACAATTTGATTTGTTCGTCTTCAAGGCTTCCTCAGACAGAAACGGGCTCCAGAGCAGGAGAGACGAGCAGATTTACAAGGTGGAGCGGACAAAGATAGGAACAGACAGGGGCAGATCCTCTTGAAGGTGGCAAGAAAAAGAGATGCAATGTCCAGAATAAAAAATGTGAATATGAGGTAAAAGACAAAGTGATTAAGACAAAAAAAGTAAAAGAATGAGTGACGGGGAACAAGCTCAAGAAGCAAAATAATTCATGGAAAAAGGTTGCGAGAGTCAGAGGAAGGGAAAAGACAATAGGAGAGGCCATCTAGGCAGCCACTTAATATAGTCCACCCACTCTGTGCTGTCCAAATGGGCTGATTGACGGCTGTTAGCTTCTTTAATAGCAGCTATAATGGACCGCAGTTTAGTGGGCGGCAGGAAAGGGAGCCATCCCTTCCAAAGTAACTCAATTCCTCAGTTCTGTTCTCTCGTTTCAACCTCTTTCAGCACATCAAGGCGGAGAGCAGATACCCCTTTCTTACCTCTTACACTGCGATCATGTACACAGATAGATTTACTAACCCCACAGAGGACCTGCGAGGTGAATTATGGCGGCTGCAGCCGACCTTGTGGTAGTGTAATGTGGGAGCTGTGGGGGCACTGTACATTATGTTGATTATGGACACTTCTGCTGCTCTTTGGCGTTTGGCAGTGTGTGTTCTCAGCGTTCACGTGTGTAGGTTTTACACAGTGCTTTGTTAAAGGTCCAAGCACAGAAAGAAAGGCCTGGGTGGATATAGGGCTTAAGGGCAAGTATTCAAATAAGCCTACATCAATACACTTAACATTAATAACACATTTACAGCTGTAGAAATAGTTGTATTCTGTTGAAATTGTAGAAATAGAAAGGTCTTTTTTCTATATGTATTTTTTTATATATATATATATATATATAAATACTTTTATATAATGAAGCCTCTTTTACTTACAGTAGGCTGGTTATGCAGTGGTTATAACTAGAAACTGCATGATGTTATGTGGTGGTATGCAGCCTGGGTGTTAGTGGCTAGTGTAATATACAGTTAGCAGTCCTGCCTCACAATATTGATCCTTGTGCTGGACTTTCTATATGTAGTCTGCATGCCCTCCTGTTTTTGCGAGCTCTTTTCAGATCTGGAACTCTAACTGCACAGCTGCAAGGTCTAATGGGACTGTTATATCTCAAAATGGATATCAGATGTGTAGAAGGTTTGGCTGATCTGGACAGGGTTTCTTACAAGATAACGCAGCTAACACAGTTTATATGTTCACTGTTCATGTCTTTAGCCCCGCTGCGCTGCTCTGCATGTGTCTGCCACCCCTTCATTTCTCTACTGTCCCAACCACCTCCAGCTGTGGGTTGCCAGGGTCACATTCCCCCCATAGAGGCAGGTTGCCAGTTCAGGGTAAGCCCATGCAGCGCTGAGGGGGTCTGCAGCGCTGGCTGTGGCCCGGTGCCACACTAGGCCTGGTTATTACCTCCAGATGACATCAGCCTGGACAGCAGATGCCTTTTTGGCCACAGGGCCTGAAGAGAGACGCTGTGGGAGAAAAAGTCTTGGGTGAGTGGCTGCGTGCATGCTGTTCTCCTCAGGATCCGGCTATTTATTATGTCCCTAATTATTGGGCCGTCTCCCTCGGTCGGCTGGGACCAAGTGTGAGTTTTGATTCGAAATATGGCCATTTCACTTCATCATAATGTAATCATGGAAACTGAAGCAGCCATGGGCCTTTTAATAACATCCTTATCTGTTGGCAGTGACACAGACATAAACATACAAGGAATTTCATGATAATAAGCCTCAAAGATAATTATAATGATGCTAATTGACAGTATCAATCACTGTGGAAGTTAATGTGCCAGTCTCCTCAGTTACATGGGACACATGAATAAAGCTAATACCACAAGATGAAAGCTTTAATGACCAGGTTTTGTCTAGGTCACCTGGTGTTTGTGTCCGCCCTGATAAAAAGCCACTAGTTTATTTATGTCAGCGTTTTCTTTGTGAGACAGGCTGAAGAAGCAGGAGATTAAACTCATCCATTTAGATTAAAGTACCCTCACCTCTCAGGTTGATGCAGGCGCCTGTTGCGTTGCAGCCTCCACCAGGGCATTTCCCTGTCTATCACCTGAGCTACTTTACTGTCCTCATCTCTCCATCTTATTATATACAGTCTATTTCTACTCCCAACGATTTAATGGAGGAAAAGATGGGCATCAGGAAATGATATTTCTAATCAGGTGATGGCAAAGGAGCTCTTTTATTAAAGTGGGGGTAGTTTCCCTGGCTGTCTGTGAGTCTTGTGTTCAGAGCCGTCGACAAGGCTTATAATGGCCTCGGCCGTCCTGGTGTCATCATATTAAAACCTGACTTATTCTCCCTCATACACTCCCCTCCTGCTTCCATCTGACTCTCATAATCTACCCACTTAGCATTTTCCAAGTAAAAATGGACACTTTCTTTTATTGCCAGATACTTGTGTGTGTTTTACAGTCAAAAAAAAATATTTAAGTCCCATGGGCTGTCTGCCAGGCCCCTCATAAAAGAAGCTGAGGTTTGTAAAGCGGTAATGTGGTGATCTCATTCACTGTGGCAGGTGGAGGATGAGTCAAAGCAAACCATTTAAACGCCAGCAGGATATATTGTTTTGTGTCTTAATCGGCATATTTTATCTTGTTCTGTTATTACATATTCACGTAGAGGCAATGATATGCTGTTCTTCAGCACGACTTTAACTTAAATTAAATTAAAGCAACTATAATATGCTTTTAAGTTAGTTTTGGTTTGATCAACATAAATGTAGCGACGCATCTGCTTACGACTCCTCCCAGTGATGAAGAATGACTGGCTGATCAATAGGAATAAAATTGACATGGTCATTTTAGAAAACATATTCCAGCTTTGATAAGATTAATACAGTCTCCTTATTATGAGAGTGAAAACTGCACCACATCATTAGCTTCATAATGCTTTTAACAATAACACAAAGCCTCAGGCCGCTCAGAAATAGCTCCATACTCAACGATCTTATCTGCGAGTGATTAAATCATAACGTTTGAAGGTCATCTTCATGATTTGTCAAATAAGAAATATTTCTCCTTTTGCCACATAAAGCAGGCTGTGTCCTCAGAAAAGCCTCCACCTGCTTAAGCTGTTGCGGCTCAGGTGGGAAAAAGATTAATCTGAAAAAAGAACTCTGTAATTGGAAGAACTTTATATTAACATATACTTTGTGCTGCATAATAGCATGATTATAAGTGCACACCTTTGTCAAACAATAATATTTCAGTAAAAAGCCAGGTTCCTGTATGTCTGACAAAACAACACTACATTTTATGAGCTGATCATTTCTAGTCGAGACTTCCTCATGACACACGCTTTGTTTGTTTCAAAGCTGCCAATAAAACTGGGATCCCCACAATGGCTTCACCTGTACTTTGGCCGCCGTCAGTCATGATGACACACACGGCCAAATGCTTCAGCTCTTCATCATTGTCGGTAGAAAACATCAGTCATAACAAGTCAAATGGAAACTTGATCTAGTATTTTTTAAATGATAGGTTTTATGTTTCATGGAAGTATTTTTGTCACGCAATACTTTTTAAACTTAATAATAACAACTTGTATTTCATTATTGATTGGTTATTTATTATTACATTATTAAGGAATATCTGTCTTCACTATGTATTTATTTAATAAGGTGTGTGTTAAGTAAAACGGCGTGTGTCATTGTGTTACACACACACTTGAATTCTACAGACTATTGAACTCTTGCTAGAGACGTTTACTCATCAATTAAAGCCTCAGTTGTGGCCACTTTTTTCATTTAGGCTTAATTTCTGCTAAATAAACAATGCCACAGCAAAATAGGTTATGTGTTGTTTATCTGAGGTTGTAAGCATTACCTCATACTAACACTTGGAAAAGTTTACGTATGCTTTTAAACTAAAACGTACAATACAACGAGAGGGAAGTAACTACTTAATCTGTCTGTATTAGCATGTTATGAAAGCTTCATGTTGCCATTTCGTAACGTGTTTGTGTAAAGTGGCTGATTTTATGGTCCTATCAGATGGTAAGGTTACATGCCTGTGCCTTCAGTTGCACTGGGAAAGCAGATACTGTGTGATGTGAGACTAAACAGTTGCTCCGGGTTGCATCAGTAGTGTTTTTCTGACTGAGCTATATCATCATAGTCACACTAAATCAAACTGTAATTATAGACTTTAGGGAAATTGTGTCAGAAATAGGCAATGGTTCGAGTTTAAACAGAGGAAACAGACAGTGTCAAAGTGACAATAAAGTTAGCTTACCTTTTACTTTTCTCAAATCAACAACGCACAACTTCACTTCTGTATGTTTTTCTGTGTTTTACAGGACTTTGCTGTCTTCATGCCTCATGATAGTGTGCACTGTCCTGATATCTGACCACAGGTGAAGGACAATAAAAAAAACAAGTCAGACACAAGGTTTAAGCTCAAGGTAAAGGCAGTGTCGCCAGTGTACGTCTAAAAGTACCCTCCACACTGACTACAAGCAGGTACATTACATAAAACAAAGTCATGCCAGGTGGTTCTGCTGACGGACTCGTGCGGTCATAAATGAAGGTGTCTGGTCTTACACATGCACTCGCCCTAATACCCACAGACGTCATCCCAGCACTTCCACCACACTTCTGCCTTTCCCTTTGAAACATGCAATAGACACAAGCCAATTTACTAAAGTTTACAGTGAAAGCTCAGTCTCTCTCATGTTTTTGTGCCACTCCATTTTTAACCTCTCTGGTATTTGCAGCATGTGACGAGTTCATGCGATTGCTAGTTTCAGTCTTCCTCTGGTAGGATTTACAGGGTGGGGTTTTGCTTTGTCAGATAGCTCTCAAAGCCAACAAATGCCCGCCTAGCCTGCTTTTATGTTACTAAGCTTGTTTGTGTTGGTTGACCAGTGGGTGTATCAACTGTAGTATGTGTGACTTCCAGGGATGAGGCGCATCCATATAGGTCAACCAAGAATTCAAAAACATGAAATCCATGTGGAGTGTAGTAGCTATCACTCACTGTAATATTATTAAACAACTTCATTTCATGACACTGCACAAGAAAAACGTGGAAAGACCTTTCCTCCCACATTTTTAATTGCCGTTTTATCAAGACTATAACTGTGGAAAGTGGTTTACTGTTGCTATGCAGAAAATATATGACATTTTATCTCACACAAATAGTTAATAAAAACATATTATCACATCCAGTTCTATAAGTGTGCTGCAAATGGTTCTCTAGTGGATAAACCTTAATCATGTGAATTTGTGCACAGTGCACCGTTTATCCATGTTCACGTAATCCGGTAATTAGCTCAAGCCTATATGACTTTGCTCCTTTGCTGACACTAACGCTGACTAATGCTGAAAGTGGCCCAGAGTGGCCTTTAGACAGTCCAGCTCCGACTGGTGAGGCTTGCCCTTTAGAGTTATTCATTGGGTTTCATTACAGCACTAGGCTGCTTGGAATGCCATAAAAAGACAATGGCCGTGAGTCAATGGCACTGCCTGCACAACCACATTTTTAATAGGTATTGACGCCAGGTTTTTAGCCGTGCTCTCCCAGCACGCTTAAAAGCCTATGTTTCACTGATTAGCTAATTAAAACCTAGAGTGAGGGCTATCGATCGAGGAGAGGGCCGTTAGAAGTGCACACACCAGGGTTCCCACAGACACTAGAAACGTGGAAATTCAGAGTAGTTTTCCAAAAGTCTGTTCCAAAAACAATGTATCTTGGTCTGAAAAATATCAATAGTATTTTAGCGTCCTTTTAATTTCTTTGTCTGCCAACTCCACTGGCTTCAGATAAGTTAGATATACCTTCAAAAAGAATTTTGAGTTGAAATTCTTTTATAATTTGTGGACTTCCAACCATTCCACTCCCTAATTTTTCTGTTGTGTGTCTGTTATGCTCGTCTGCCAAACAATGGAAATAGTTGAACGTGTTCGTCTCTGTTTTGTTGCTACCAGTGTCTATGGATTACAGTCAAACAATGCTAACAAAGCCTGTTTCACAAAGCTTACCGTTTAAACAGAACGTCATAAAAAACTGTATGTGTTGTAAATTTCAAACAAACCAAATACAGATTAAAACAAAGTTATAGTCAGTTTCTTGTACTAAGATAAATATTTTAAAAAATAATAGTAAAGATGGTGAACTGATACTAAGTGATACCTATACACGAACAAGGAGGAATAAATGTGAATTGATTTAAGAGTGAACCCTGACACACACACACACACACACACCTCACATTAAGCCTAAAAGCTTTACCAAGGCACCTCACACTTTCTCAGATCTATATATTGGCCTTGAGTGGAAGTTGTCTCTTCTATTTTGAGAAACATTACAGGGGACTTGAAGAGGGACTATTTGCACAAAGAGGGCCAAAGCTGTAGCGTTCGATCGGCCCCCTGCTAGGGCGTTCGGTAATGGAGGGTATTTATATCAGCTATCAGACAGCTGATGGAGGCTGATTACAGGTTTGTGTCTGGACAGCGACTATTGAGGTGTCAGCCCCTCAGTGCTACAGAGTCAAGGCTGTCTCCTGTTTCTGCCACCTCACATTAAAGGTAACACAGTGATATCATCAAACGGAAATGAGACAGCCTTACTTTGATGGTTAAGAATACCGATGGATAACTACAGCGCAGGTTCAATGGGATGTAAAATCACAGGGTTGTGTCAAATCAAGAGCATATTTTAGAAATGGGGCACTGCCGAAATCCAAATGACATTGAGCACAACAAAACACACAAATGGGAATTACAGAGAAACAGTCACATACCAGAAAATAAGTAACAATGCTGATTGAAGGAACCAAAAATAGCTTCCATCAGTGATTTTCCAGTTCATTTCATGAGCTAATGTTTGCACTGATGTATTTAACAAAAAGATGCGTTGGACAGTGTTGTGTGTTTTCTGCTGAATGCATGAAAGCGTCGGGGTGCTGTGCGGTTTGGCGAGCAGTGAATATTTTGAGTTATGAAACAAACACACCTGTACAGGAAGTAGGGCATGTTAGTTTTATAATGAGTCTTTCATAACCAATGATCTTATCAAAGCAAGGATCCTGTTTTTGAGGTTATGTCGTGTTTCTTGTGAAAATAATCAAGTCAAAAGAGATAAGATTGGAAGTCAAGACTATGTACTGCGTCTTTGCAATGATACATAACGCAGTATTTGTGTGTGTGCCTCCTGAGTTAATGTATGTGTATGTACTTGTATTTATCCAAACAAAGGTTGTATGTGGATAAATAAGGTGTGCGTCTCATGGCGTGGTGCGCGTACGGCCTTGCAGACTCATATTTCCCTCTCTGTATTCATTAGCCTCCCGCTCATCTCTCCTGGGATAGAGGATTAGCTGGGGAAGGGAAATGAATGCTTTTTGGGTAGACGGCGTTCTTGCAGCCTGCAGCGGGAGGTCTATTGTCTGGTTTGATATCCGCGCAGCACACAGGACATCTGATCTGGCAGGCCTTGACACACATGACACAACCGTTAGCGCTGAAAAGGAAGCTCAACCGCGTCAAGAGGAAGTCCCTACGTTCCTGTTTGGGTACTCCTTTTTGATTGCACTGTAATGTGTCTGATATCGACACGTAAAAAGTGGTGGACACGGTAATGAAGTCGTTATTGACTTCCTGTTGACAAGGGGAGAAATGTCAACAGGAAGCTGATTTATGGCTGTGGAATTGTCAAGTTGTGTTGGAGATTGATTTGGTTTTGTTACATGTTTAGGAGACTTTAGCTTTATCGGCTTACTCAAATATTTCTCCACCACTCAACTGACACTAAAAGTTATCTTCAGACGTTTTCAGATTTTTCTTGCAATTTGGAATTACCTGTCTGGCCCGTATATATTACACCTGCATGATTACTTTTGGTCTCAGTGGACACTTTAAAGACTGGGTTGTTGTATTGTAGCCTGCTCAATGTATCAGCAATGCAACCCTTACTGGATTTATCCAATCAGATATATCAAATCCAAAACATCATCTTTTTACTATTCAATTTTAAATCCTACCGAGGACAGATTCAGATGTCACCCTTTATTTTGTCGATGCTGATGACATGCATAGTTTAGTACATGTCTAATAGGCTTAAGTTGATTATTGGAGAGACGAGTAGGTGTTAAAATCTTAATCGCAGCACATTTAAAAATAGGTTTTCCTTGTGCACTTGCAGCTTTATGTTTTATTGCAGCTCATGAAATAACCCTTCGTTGGGAAATAGATTTTCCCCGAACAATCTTTAAATTCTCTGGGACAAAATTACTTTGCAAGTGGCGGCATTAACCTTCAGAGCATATGCCTCTCTCGTACCACTCTGCCCCTTTCCCCCCTCTCTCCACTGTCCACAGAATCCATTGAGGGAATCTGAGTGGCTGTTAATTACTTCCCCATCCTCTCTGGAAAAAAAAGAAAGAGAAATGAGGAGAGAGGAAGACTTTAAAGAGCTAAAGCTTTCTCTGCATAAATCCTCACAAACCCAAACCAGCCAATGCCCTCAGCCATCTACAAACCACCCTCCACTCCCACATTCAACACATATGAAGATGATCCGGTAAATCCGTGCTCTCGAGGGGCTGTTTGAGTGCTACTTCAGGGGTTTCTCAAAGGGGGCGACCACAGGGATTGACGTAAAGGCGTAAATATCCCCCAAATTGCTGCTAAAATGTAACATTAGGATTGGTAAGCCCCACTCTCGACCGTAATGTTCCCCAGCACTAAACCATGGCACTAAATGACCTCTATTACAGAGCTTGAACCCATTAAGTCAATACAGGAGAGATTACCTGTGCAATAGAGGCGACTAGCAGCCTGCTCTGACAGACGTGGCCCCCAAAAGAGCCCCAGGCAAAATTAGATTTGAGACCGGTGTGGCGTGTGCCTCTGGGCTAGAATTAGAGGATGTAGTATCGACCTCGGCTCGCTTGTTAGGGAGGAATGTGTGTACGGGGCATGAGGGCTGATCACAGTCCAAATGGCAGAGATCAGAATCGGGGCAGTGTTGTGCAAGTTAAGAACGAAATGGGACCAGAAAGGCAGAGTGGTCAGGTGGTGAGTGGGGAAAGTCCAGTACTGGGGAATGTCACATGTTGAAGACCAGCAACAGTCAGACAGTATCCATGTGACAAGAAGACACGAATGTGGAAAGAAACAACAACTGGAAAGCAGTTAATTATATCTATGGCTCAACACAATTCACAGTTGCACATAGATATATTTAAAGTTCAGTTTTTGTATGATATATATAGTGAGTTACCTCCAGATGATTGTCAGGGTGGGCTCCTGACTCCATCTTGGCTTTTACACTGGTGGTTACTGACTCTGCTCTTTGGGCAATGGCTAGACATAATGGATCAAATTAAAGAAATCATATCTTGATTAGTTGTTAAAACTTGTGAGCCTGTACAGTCCAATACATTTACCTAAATCTCACTAATGCTCATAAAGAATTAATAAAATTGATGTTTTGAACGTACAGCAGTAGATCGACCACTATTATAAAGTTATTTTACAAGCATTATGTTTTTAAGTATGAAAAAAGATCTTTCAATATCTCTGTTGGTCAGTCTAACACACAAGGCTATGTCCACTGTATCAGAATTATTCTCTTCACACAACTGTCAAAACTCACAAGTCCACCAAACCACTAGAAAAAGATACACCAGTGAACTATTCTGATTTAATAATTAATTGGTGTGGCCAGACCATTGGATTTAATTGTATTTAGGAGTGTACTTACAATAAAAACTGTGTAGGTACAAACTACTTTAATATATTGTAACCTGTTGCTAAAGCCGGTTCATGCAGCCTTAATTATTGTTCATATTGTTACCATGTACACACCCAAGCCCTTTTAATTCTTTATTTACACTGTAATAAACAATACACAAAATGAACAGAGACGTCACCCAGTTATGAAGAGTGTGTTTTCCGTGACGTAAAATGTGAAAAGAAAAGGCAGCAAAATTATTAAGGAATAACAGTCATCCGTCTTCCACTTAGCTGGGACTAGTAGCAGTTAAATAGGCATTAAAACAAAAATGTTGTTGTCGTGATCCTACTTTAACTGCTCTGGCAATTACCCAGGTGTTCACTCAATGCATCATGTCTTTTGTGCTTGTCCTCATACCATCTTTCTGAAAAAATCATTCTCTTAATGTTATTTTCCTGGCTGCTTCTCCTCTTTGCCATGTTTTATTTTAGCTCTAAATTTGCCCTAATCAGTGCGGTGCATTTCTCCACATGTTTGCCATCAGGCCGTCGAGCCTCTGAGTGGAGTTTGTTTGTGTGTATTATTCTGTCAGTGCTATATGAACATAACAAGGTGATTACACCGCGGTGGTCAGGAAGGGCGAGGTGTGAAGACTGTGCGCTCATAAAAAAAAAAAAAAGTGTGTAGAAGAGCATGTGTGTTGTTTGTTGCCATAGCAGACATCCCGCGGGGAGCAGATAGTGGAGGGAGGACGGTTTTAAGCACTTCAAAGTGCCCTCATTCCACACAGCTGAGCTCAGAAGTGTGTGTCAGCCTGAACTCTGTCCTGTCTGAGTACTGTATATAGTATGTAAATATACGTGCACATGTACATATTATGAATATTTTTACAGGGGATGCGTTGAGATGACCAAGTAAGGTTTTTGGAAACTGTGGATAAACAATGGATCCTTGCACATATCAGGTTTTAGAGTATACATTTGTTTTGTTTTAAGATACTGTGTGTAATAATGTCCACGTGATTTTGAGGATCTTCATTGATGACATTGCATTATAAATGTGGATTTCTCAGTTGGATTGTTTTTCCAGCTCCATTTATCTGTTAAAAATGTTCTATAAGCCAACAGCAGCAAACAGTGTTTACAGCATTTTACTGCACTGATTGTAATTTCTTTTTGACAAATCTTTATGCATTAATTTTAACAGTGTTTGGTGAGTTTGTGTTTATGACATGCATGAATGAGTGAAAGAGGTAAAGCTGCACTTCTCTACCTTTCTTTGTTTATGCCCTGACTGTGTTCCTCGGGGGAATGAACTACAGAGAGCTCTGCTGTGCTTTGAGCACTGTTTGAGGCACGTGCATTTGTGTGTGTATATATCTATGTGTATTTGAGTGAGGCTCGGGTAAAGACAATGAGTGTCACAGGCAGGCATGTATTTCTGGCTCTAGCCCCGGCCGTGGTTAAAGTGAAATCTACTTTCTATTGCTTTGTCTCCTCTTTCCCGCAGGAGAAAATGGAAATAGCCAACATCGAACCGACGCAGTCAATAGCACTCTGCAGGAAAGGGCTGAGAGGGACAGAGAGCAGGACTGATGGAGGGAGGACCACGTCAGGTCTCATCTATGCTTCGTGATGCGCAGTGCTCTGACAGCTTCGCTACAGTCAATCTAGTATGAAAACTCTCCGTCACACTCATCCCTCTCTCTTCCACTTCGCACTCCATCTTTATCAGTCTCTCACCCCCCCTGGGCTGCCATTTCGCAGCATATGGCTCTCCCACACAATTACTCACCCATCCCCGACCATACCACACTTCTGCTTATTTCCCTTCTTTATGTCACTATTAAAATAACACCTACCAAGTCAGGTGCATCTATGTGAGCTGTTTACAAAAGGTAACACAAGAGACAAGAGAAAATTCAATCTGTCTGGGAAAGTGAAAAAGATACAGTTTGAGGACTAAGGCCTTATGAGAAATATCCATCTCTGCCTTGGTGTTTGGTTGACTGTGAAACACACGTCACTATTGTCTGTGTCGGTCTGCTCTCACCTGAAACAACTCGGAGCCTCGGTAAAACAATCCCAGTTGTCTAACGGTGCACAATTGTGCCTGGGTCTGTGAAGCTGATGTAAGGTGTGCAACATGTTGCACTTCCAGAGCTTGTTTGACAGCACACACACACAAGCTGACGTCTAATGCACATTTGCCTCGCGAAAATGAAATGTTGTGTTGACTGTGCTGGCAAAAGTTGCAGACTGAAATCATACCTGTATTAATTAAATTTAGGTACAGCTATAAATGTCTTGAGAAGAATCAGATTTTAGTGCAATGATATTCAGTGCAATGAGTATGTGTGGGACTTGAAATATCTCTAATATGAACAATCAAATGGGTAATACTAATCATTTCTTTCTTGCTTTCTTGTTTTGGTTTATTTCAAATGGGACAGAAGCTGCGGTATTGACAGCAAATGTCACCTGTGTTTTTTAGTCCATACATAATCATTAGCTCCCTCTCACTCTGCCTCTAATCAGTGGAAGCTCTGCCCCGTCTCTTCTGTAATTACATCCCACACACCACATCAAGAGGCACATTGAATCCTCATCGCGGCTCTAAACGGGCTTTGAGAGCGAGAGACAGCCGTCCGTAATGACAGCCTGTATTTTTCGGTCGTCTCCCCGTCACCGTGACAGAATGGGGTCCTCACACGACGGAGTGATCAAACAAACACGCAATAACAAATTCACAACGCAAAACGTAACAGCACTACATTGTGTCATAATGCCTCTCAGTTGTACTGTTTTGTTTCCTGAATTAATGAGCAACCCTTTCATTAGCAGCAATTGTTGGCAGTGTTTGTTTATGAAATATGCTGACTAACGAGATGTTAATGAGTCCTGCCTCGCGCGAGCACCGCTAATGCAAGAGAACAGGCCCCATTTTGAATCAATAGAGCCGCGGCCTCTCATTTATGCCCATGTATTGATCTACTGCACAGCTAAATTAACATATGTGTCTCTTTTGTGTTTATTTTCTCCTTTTTACTTGTCCGTTTGTGCGCCACATTAGCATCTGTGGGCGTGTGTTCATTTGGATTAACAGATAAACTTGTCGTCAGAATACGTGCCAAGAAAAATGTGTGTTTGCTCTTTGCATGAGCGTGCCAGGTCTTGCGAGGTGTAACTGTAATGATCAGTGCAATGTTTTTATTGACTTCCCTGTGTGCGTGTGTGTGTGTGTGTGTGTGTGTGTGTGTGTGTGTGTGTGTGTGTGTGTGTGTGTGTGTGTGTGTGTGTGTGTGTGTGTGTGTGTGTGTGTGTGTGTGTGTGTGTGTTTGAGGGAAAGGTGGGGGTCTCAGGCGCTCCTGCAGAGAGATTGCATTGACCGCTGTGTTATTGCTCTTTAATTATCAATTACGGCAGCCCCCCATCCCGGCTAGAGTCTGGGGGGAGTGGAGGCGTATGTGGAGGTGATAATGAATACACAGCAGCCATTAGGACAGTAACCGGGCTCTGTCTGGGGCTGGGCAGAGAGGAGGAAGAGGAGGAGGTGGGGAGCGTCTTGGTGCGCTAATGAAACTCAGTGCAGCTGAAGACAAAAGACCGCTGCCGTACCTCCCTCGGCTTTATGTTTTGCCTCCTCCAGCTCATCTTCATCACCTCTTTTATATCCCTCATATATTATTATTATTTTTTGGCCTTCTTTGCATCACATGCCCACACTGTCAACTCTATAGATGTGTAACGCACACTTAATTCAAAGACAGCCACAAGGGACAGCAATTCACAGAGGAGTCATCTTTAAAGCTTTGAAACATCATGACATTTATTCTTAAAAATATCTAATATAATAGTGCCCACAATGACTAGACTTGTACTTTACTCTATACAATAACCTATTTACAGTAGGAACCCTGTCAACTCAAACAAACCAAATGTATTTTCTAAAATAACTGTGCCTGGTTTCAGAATAATTAATACATTTCCACTGAGGGGTCAGTAGAACAGTGTAACCCCTGAAATGGCATGTTTCCACTTTGCTGTGTGAAAGAGTCAAGTGCCACACAAGTGTATCTATATGAAATATAAATCAGCTGGGCTGAAGCTACAGCCGTACACTGCTGCAATAAACAGAAGAAGTAGATTTATGAGGAAACTTTTTTTCTTGACCTTTTTCTTTTTCCCCGAGCAATGATTGTATGCCGTTTTAGGAACTTGACAGCTGTGTTTAGCTTTACCTTTTGAATAATGAGTCACTTTGGGCACCACAGTGGCTCACCTGTTAAAAAGCATACCATATACTTGGGAGACCTGGGTTCAGTTTCCACTCAGGTCATTTACCCAGTGTCAATCCCCAAACTAAGGGGTTACCTCTGTGGTACAGTATGTTTATTGAGATGCTTCGTACCCCTTTTATCATTCAAATTTCACCTATACTGACCCAACCCGTACTGTTCCAGTGGAATAGATGTGTGTTGCCTTGTTGTCGCACTAAGGCCCTGAAGGTCCCTGTTGAGTCCCAGTGGATTTAATGCAGCTGCTAATAAGAGTCACTCCTACACACTCTTAGTTTGTGCTAATATTATTTGAAGAAAATGCAGTAGTAGGAGGTTGTCTTCTCTCAACTGGGCTTGTCATTTCTTGATAACATGCTGCATGCATTTATAAACAGTATATTTTGTATTAACTTGATCAATTTGCATAAACTGTGTGGAAAATAAGAGGATAATCTTACATGAAATGGAGAAATAAATGTAGCTCCCATAGAGTCATGCTGACAGTAAATCAGTACGCCTGCCCACTGTGTCTATAAAGAGATGTCACATGACATTATGTCTGCAGCACTCACATGTAAATAGCCTGTTTTATTTAGCTGACATGTAAATGCCATCATAGCTGCAGAGTGAAGCACAGGGGGACAGACACTGAGGAGCTGCCTTTGTCCTTTCACGGCATGACTGATGAGAATTGCTCAGAAAATGCAGCACGCCATCACATCCTTTTAGAAGACGAGGCACATTAATGTCTCCTGGAGGGCAAATGTGAAAAAATAAACACAAATAACCACCAAAACAAGTAAATGACTGAATTAGACAGCAGCGGTAACAGCCAATGGGCAATATGATGGCACATTTTCATCTAGGGGCATATTATGACTGCAGCACCCGCCCTGAGGTAATAAGCAGACACGAGCCATCTCTGCTAAATGTTTTGTTTTCACTAAATGTGCAATTGTAACGCCAACCTGACCAGGTGAATGGCCAAGACCACAGCAAGATGATCCACCTGTTGTAAATCCTGCTCTAGTGGCAGATAAAACCCTGAACATGACCCTCGTTAAACTAAACCAGCGCCTAAAGAAAGACGAGGAGCACTTATCTGCACAGGCAGCAATGAAATCATGCTTTATTTCAATTTCCTGTTTTCAGAAGGGAATCTCATGGGGATTCACTCGCATTATGAAGAGACTTCTCCCTCACTCACACTGACAATGAATATGCGCCTGTTATACCGAGTTAAGGTACTTGTCCTCTATATAACGAAATCTTAGCTCAACAATGCACCCATCCAAGTTATTCATGTGAGGATTTTGAACATTCATACTTCCAAACACTTCACTAATGCAAGGTTCCCGACCATGACTTTACAGCTATTCAAGTCTTTCTGAGTAAAGAGTAAAGAAGTGAATACACAGTGAAGTCAGAGAAGACGACTTGATCCTTTCAAGGTAATATCTGAATTGCTGTGACACATTCAATCGAGCTGTCATAGAGAATAACAGGGGGTTGAACCTATAATCTATAATTGTTGCAGGTATATTGAAATCGTCTGTCACTAGTTTGTTGCACCGTGTGAGTTTATGTTAAGACTTACATGACCTGAGTCTGTTGGGAATTTATTGGTTATCAGCATTTACTTTCACAACAGTTTTTCGCTGTAATTGAAGTTAATGGAGAGGTGATAGTCTGTGAAATGTCAAAGAGACCTTTCCTCACGTTGTGCACAAACAGCAGGAAATCACCTCAACGCTCGAGAGTAAATGTTTTGTGCTCGAGTAGTTTTAGACCATTTTCACATTTCAAAGGGCACTGCAAAACACACCGATTGAGTGAAAATGGGGACAGGAGAGTCAGTCATGCCGTTTATAGCGTCTAATTTGGATTATAAAAATAAAAACTCTTCAGGCTGTAATAGTCCTCTGAAATGTCAGTCATTGTGTTCATTCAGAGGAGAGGATGCAGCTATGTTAAAGGTCATGTGATAATGTTCAAACCACAAGCTAACACTTCTGAAACTCATTAAACAGAGAGTACTGTAACTTAGCTGCATATAATAACGTGTTCATTTATAGGTTCTGTAATAGGTTCTTTAAAGGGGCCACTGTTGCATCACCGTACAACAATTGTCATACTCATTATTATTGATAGTCACCAAATCTTAAGCATTTCAGACCGCATTAGTACAAGACTAGCTTATTAAAAAAAAAGTAATAAAATACTGTATATATTTCTTGTTCTACCAAATGGAGGGTTTTAATACCTTAAAATAGTGATTGACATCTATTTGACCTCACTGTCCAACGGGAAACAAACCAGGCACATGTCACATGACCTTCCCTAGAATTTGATTTGTCTCACTCTGGCTGTTGATAATTTCCAAAAACATTGCTTGATGATAATGAAAATGTGTATGATAATGTTGGTGACACTGGGAGCCCCTCGTCGGAGCCTTCCGCCCCAATAAAACACCCCCATGCTCCACAGGGAGTTCAAATTGCAGAGCAGGGGGCGGACAGAGCCAGTGTAAGCACACAGAGGATGTTTTAACTCTTGTCCCAGGCCGGCCCGAGATCCCCCGCCACGACCCAGACGGGAGGCAGTCAGAGGGGTCGTGCCGGTGGGAGAGGGGAGAGGCCAGAGGACAGCGGTGCATATGGAAAGCGGTGTCTGTCGGCGCACTGCCAGCCCCAGCCAGCTGTGCACATCCTTCCCATCTGTCTGTCTCCCTGTATCTGCATCCCTCTCTGCTGATTGATTAACTGTTTATGTCTCTCTCTTCCACAATCAACCACCCGTTTCTTTTTACACCCCCTGCCTCCACGGCTGCATCATCTTCTCCCGCTGTAACATCCAGTGCTGTACAGTCGTGCAGAACAGTCCCACGTTTTTTTATTTTCCAAAATAAATTGCAAATGTGTCTGTACATTTCTTCCATTTTCAGTAACATTACATGCCCCAGTCTTGCTATGTTAGTACTTTTTCAAAGATGTAATTTTGACATTGTACAAAATAGCAGTAGCTAAGATAACCCGATTTTCACACCAACAGAAAGACACCCTAATAGGCTCAGTGAAAAAATAAGCTTGCATTTTTACTATTTCTGTTTCTGGAACACGCAACTGATATTTTATCTTTTGGCATTATTATTATTATTATTGTTATTTGCCAAACACTACACTATGCTCTTTTTAGGCATTGTGAGGATATTTAAAATAATAAAAAAAAACTTTAATGTCAGCTGATTTTTTGAAAAGGCAACAAGTAGTAGAGCCTGCAAATCGATAGTTAGTGTTAATTTTTATCTCAAGTGCCATTAAACTGCTGCTTAAAACACAATTGTAAGAAATCCTTTGTTAAAATAGAGCTGAAATATGTTCCTTGTACTCATTCAAGACATTTAATATGATCATTTTAATAAATTTCCATTATCTCAATAATTACAATATGGCGATATTGTAATTTGTTGCAGGCCTCCCAGTCCCCCTCCTTTCTCTCTCACTCAGAGGACAGACAAAAACACCAGCTCCGCAGCTGCCTGCACCCCCTCCCCCCTCCTTATCCCAGAAAAATAGACTGGATGCTCATGCTCAGTAAAGTGCCTGCGGAAAGCCTGGCCCTGGCTTTCACAGAGCTATAGCAGCAGTAATAGGCAGACGGAGGAGGAAAACAACACGGCCCAATTTGCTCCATGTGTCTTGTTTCAGGAAATTGCATTTTTTGGGGGTGATGGGTCTTTTTTTTTTTTTGCACTGAGGTTTTGGGAGAGAAGCCTTCACCTGTACGTGTTTATTTGGTGAAAATCCTCTGTGTCTGAACGTCTGTTATTACATCCTAGTTTTTATGCTCGTGAAAGACATTAAAAAGATACCATCTCTCTCAGACATTTTTCGTGCTACTGACTCAGCGTACACTATCACTGCCTCTGTCCCCTGAAGTCATTCTTTCACACACATTTGTCTTGTTTCACACAGAAAGCCTTTTGTTTTTCAGATTTTTGCAGATGCTACGCTGTCCTCTACTGTTGTTGTTGTGTGCAAAGCCCTGGAGGCAGGAAGACGGTGAAGTAAAAGATGAGAAAAAACAGATTAGCATGGAGCTAATTGTAACAGAAACACCACACACCATCTCCCACACACCATTGTGTCGCCTCTGCGCCCGTTTGGATGCCGCATAAAGACATAATTCCCCTAATGTGAGGTATTTGTAACGCTGCCTTTCTTGGCAGAGGGTTGTTTGGCAGATCCCACGGCTCTGAGGAGAAGGGCCCAGACTCGGCAGCCTCACGCTATCCATCACCAGTGGTGATGCCAGGCAGGCCTCTGCACACATGATCCCACATCCAGCACTGGCCCGGCTCTCAGGGGACAGAGGCAGGCCTGTAGTGTGCAGCTCTGTTTGTTAGTCATCTCATTGTGCCATTGTCCTCTCACAAACCAGTGTGGTGTGTGTTTTACAGGCCGCTATGTGCTCATTAGAGTCAAAGCTTAAAACTTGGCAGATTTCATTTCACATATTTTTTTTCAACTTTGTTCACTCCCTCCATCAAAACTGGCATACACAAACTGAAAATGCATATTGTTTTCTCATCATTGGAAATATGAGAATGTGTTTTACTTTTCCAGAGAACAGACCATTTATACTTTCAGGTAAAACCATCAGGATCCTTTTAAACAAATTATGATCCAAAACAGAAGTGATAATACGTATATACATATGTTGATCCACCTGACAGAAAAACCCAATGTTAGTCTGAATAGCTGTCCATAGATTTAGGATTTGACTGGACTGGAGCAAAGATTCATTGAAATTTGTTTTTAAACCATTAAAAATATATATTTTTTTAAGATCCTCAGTGTGTCATTTGTAGATAGACAGATAGATAGATAGATAGATAGATAGATAGATAGATAGATAGATAGATAGATAGAACAACCACCCAATTAATCTGCCTCATAGTACGTATGCTCATTTATTTCAGTAATTCAACTTAAAGGTGAAACTAATATATTATATCGAGATATTTTTTTGAGATATTTTTTGACTTTATTATAATTTTGATAATTAAGGCTTACAGCTTATAAAAACACCAAATTCAAAATCTTCAACGTGGTTACAGGAAATTAATAAAAAATAAAAAAATATTTTATTTACAGAAATGTTGGCCCTCTGAAAAGTATAATCATGCACTTGGTTTGCATGAAAGCGTTTTGCATTAATGACTGCCTCAACGCGGCGTGGCATGGGTGCTCAGCCTGTGCACTGCTGAGGTGTTATGGAAGAGCAGGATGCTACAATAGCGGTCTTCAGCTCTTCTGCATTGTTTGATGTACTGTCTCTCATCTTTCTTTTGGCAATACATTCTCTATGGGGTTCAGTTCAGGCGAGTTTGCTGGTCAATCAAGCACAGTAACACCATGGTCACTGAAATAGGTTTTGGTACTTTTGGCAGTGTGGGCAGGTGCCATCATCTCCATAAAGCTTGTCTACTGAAGGAAGCATGAAGTGCTCTAAAAGTGTGTGGTGGCTCTTGATGCAGTAACTCCAGCCTCAGTCCACTCCTGGTGAAGCTCCCAAACATCTTCTCCAGGCTGCGGTCATCCCTGCTGCTTACCTTTTTCTTCTACACTTTTCCCTTCGGTTTAACTTTCTCTTAATGTGCTTTGATACGGTACTTTGAGATCATCCAACTTCTTTTGCAATTACCTTTTAAGGCTCCCACCTTGAGTCAATGATGGTTTTCTCCACAACTGTGCAACATAATCATCAGAATTATAACAAATAAAGCCTTGAAATATCTCACTTTGCATGTAATGACTAATGTAAGTTATAATGTAATATATATATATTTTAGATGATTTTGAGAGACTAAAAGTAAAAGTCTATAAAATGGAGAGTATCATTAATAGCATATGTCATTCTTAATATTAATATCAATCATATTGCAATAATGAGAAATGTGCGATATATTGTGCAGCCCTAATGTAAAATAATGTATGCTGTAGAGAAAAAAAAGATACGAACAGATTGAAAGCTGGTGACAAAGGTTTATTTACATTATATCCTTTTTTTGAAAGAATAGACAAGAAGGAAAAGAGTGACAGAGATGGCAATAACATGCCCAACCAATTGAACTGACAAGACTCCCCCCATTTGTTTAGTGTTTTTATAATTCTGAATATGAATTGTGCTCTGTTTAACTAAATTCATAATCACTGATCTTGTTATTGGTACTGACTGTTATAGTTTAGTAAACTTCAACCACACTATATTAAAGCTGTGTGGATGCACTACGTATCTCTGAAACGACTCAGGCATTGGGCATTTAAAACTCACATGATCGTGAATGTATCATGGATGACTGAGCATGCGTTTGTCAGTGTATATGTAATTTACCCTGTCAACATTTCCCTCACTCCTTGCCCACAGCTGCCTCCATCAGATTTGTCAGTAGTCAGGAATTCATCTAATTCCCAGGGTCGGCCGCAGTATTTCCCATCCTGCTGTCAAAACAGAGCCTCCGAGCCTCCCTGTTTACTCTTGCTGCTTGAGTCTTCCTCCTTGACGTGCACAACAGTGCTGACCACACGGTAGACACAAACAACTGTTAAGAAACACATGTATTAAATATGAATGCCTCTTGTATCCACAGTTTCAGAGAAGCTTTTATTTATAGTCATATTTAGAGGCAATAAGAACAAGTGAAGAAAGGCATAACAATGTGGCTGTGCAAGAGAAAACATGATCATTTAGTCATTAAAAATCAGTCTAAAGCATGCTCATTGCAACTTTTTTACTCTGTCCACAAATACATTAGTCAAGAGTAAGTCAGGCACGTGTTAAAGAGGAACAGAACTAAAACGTATGTCATTATTCTCTTGCCTACTCAATAGAAATTAGATCGTAAGGAAATAGTATTTAAACTAAAAACATGTCTGATTTCAAACGAGCAAAACAATCTGCTTTGAATCCAGATATGTCTGGACTCTGCCTTCATTTCTGTCTCTTCCCCAAAGGAAATTAACCACCAGATTCCTCCTGACAGACAGCTGTTCCTCCCACAGAGGCTCCTCTTTATAACCCGCACCTCCCCGCCCCGCACCAGCCTGTCCCTCCCTGGAGAATAAATCTGCAATCAACTGGGCCTATAAATAGCTGTGGCACACTTCACTGCTGTGGAGGCCCCCTGCCCTTCCCAAAGTGCTGCTAACACTCACACACACTGAAGCTCTCCAGCCTTAATCCAAAGCAGGGCAGCCATTCTTTCTTTCCTACTGTTTCCGCTCGATGTAATGTGCTAATATTTCTGCGAGCAAACACATTAACACGGGCTAATTAAAGTAATTTGTCCTCCACATATCTGCACATTAGTTCTAATAGCTTTTAGGCAATTAAAAGCCCGAACCACCAGCCACATTAGCCCTTCCATCTGAATGACTGCGTTTAAACCCTCGGAGAGATGCGTTAGGGCTACGCTAGGCTAGCACTAGTTACTGGTAGCCAGGGCTAATCACCTCATTAGTCAGTAGACTTAATGAGATGTGTTATTTAAGTAGATACTGTATCAGGCAGAAAGACCTGTTTCTCCACAGCATCATCAGTCCTGCACAGGCAGACATTCATTAATACAGGGAAACAGCGGAAATAGATTTTGTAATGAACATTTAATTAGACAGAGCCTAAAAGTGATTTGTGATTGTGAGCAACTCTCACAAAACTCTGGGACACACTGTTAGTAATGAATAATCAATATCTTATCAAGTAAATATGTTTATTAAAACAAGAAGCTGTTGTGGAAGGTGTGAATATTAAAGGAATTATAGACATAAGAAAATAAAATCAAAATTTCAGACCCACATCACCTCAATGAGCAAATAAAATATAAACTTTATACCAGCACAATTAGAATAAGACTGATAAACTATGTTCTTTTCAAAGGGTTTCCATGAGGCTTGTCTTCTGCTTAAAAATACAATGCAGTAACAATTAAGGTTAAAAAAAATGCATCTGAATTAATGAAAAGACTTCTGCAACCATGTCCAAGGACAGATGAGACCAACGTGGAGATGTTTGGCCATAACCAAACACAGCAGTTTACAGAAAACACCCCTTACCCCTTGTTGACACACAGAGGTGGAGAATAATTTGGGCTTGTTTTGCAGCCACATTACCTTGTCTCTCTGCAGACATTGAGGCGAGCATAAAGTCCTATGTAAACCACATTATTATTATTATTATTATTATTATTATAGAGGCGAATGTAAGACCATTTGTGCCAAAGCTAAGGCTTGATTCAAACCGAGTCATGTAACAGGACAATCATTGGACGCATCAGCAAACCTCCATCACTTAAGAGACATTAAGAGAGCTGTGCATAAGCACCTTTTTGTTCACATGCATTTTTCCTCACCAACAGCACATTGGACTTATTTACGGACATTGTTGTGGAATAAAGAAAAAAACATGTCCTCTGAAACGGTAGGGTCATTTTGTGTCTGTGAGGTAGGCAATATACCATTAAAATGATAATGAGAATATATATTTTTGGGCTAAAGGTTACACGGTTCTACTTTTAACTAATCACAATTTCAGAAATTTTTAGTTTGTAGTATAGCTTAACACATAAAAGACATAACATCCTGCGACGAACTGGCCACTGTCCAGGGTGTACCCCGCCTCAGGCCCAAAGCTGCTGGGATAGGCTCCAGTCACCTGCAACCCCTAACGGGACAAAGTGGTAGAAAATGGATGGATGGATGGATAAAAGACATAATGTAAAGAATTGACAGTAACATTTGACATCAGTGTATGTTATTTATTATTTTCATATGTTGTGGTTAACACGTGGTTATTATGTTGAATGTATATTATTAAATGATTGCATGATTACATTTAAAATACATTATCTACAATTACCTTATTATCTTTTTGGTATTTTTTAAACAAGATGTTATTGCACCTTTGGCCAAATTAAAATGAACGTAAAGCTCACACTGACATTACAGTAATCCTACAGCTCTTTAAATATCCTGTGTGGAAGTTAAATGAGGGCTTGTAATTGATCAGTCTGTCTGCAGGTGCTGGTGTTGGCAGGTAGTCGCAAATGACATTCAATATGTGTGTTTATTGTGGTTACCGTGGCGCTATCAGACCCCCTGACCTTTCCATGTCCTGATAGTGTCCCGAGGGACAGTGGGGACGAGGGCGAGGCTGGTGCTAGGGGGGGGGGGGGGGTTGTTTATCTTTCAGAGGCCTTGATCTCACTGCAGCCCGACTTTCGATGAGCCACAAGCTGTTTTACTAACACCAGCTTGAAAACATCCACTCCAGAGGCTGCCTTTATGCTTTGTTTTTCATAATTACAGCGCTCATCATTCCGTCGTCTTGTTTTGATCAATTTGTTTTACACAGCGGATATGACAGAGGCATTATTCGGGGACAGGATAAAGCCTGGTGTGCTCTTAGGTGGTGAAAGCAGTTTGTGTTGAACCCAGATTTAATTGTGAGGGGCAGAGGCGAGTGTAAACTGCCCGCCTCATAGACAATAAGTGCTAGTGTTACCAGGCGGCACAATGTGTTAATAGAAAAAGGGAGGGCGCTGAGGTGTAGGGAGGGGGGCGCCGTTTTTTTTTTTTTTTTCCCTTTGCGTTCTCGACTCTCGAACACATCTCGTCTCCCCTCCTCGTGCCCCTAGCGCTCTCCCCCGTCACGCGCACGCCATTTGCTCATCCATCACTATCGCCTCTGACTCTCTCTCCCCTCCGTCTTCCATCACTCCACCCAGCCAATTTAGTCCTCACTCATTTTTCTCTCCTCCACAGAGCGCCACGCTTTTGTCCTCTGTACTTGCACCGCTCTGCTCTCGGCTGGGGGTGATCACAAAATTTGAGATGCTGCAAAAAGACTAGTCTAGCACATGCCCAGACAAAGCATTGGTTTTGTCTCGTCTCGTGGCTGTTTGTTGTTTATTGCACTAGTCTGTCATGGAAATGTGCCAGATTTGACTGTAAACATTAAACGTCCATAGCAGATAGTTTCTAAAAAGAGTAAAAGATGACTATAAAGCACACAGAAAAAATGAAATTAAAAGCACATATAATTAGCTGAACTGTCATCTAGAAATGTGTCACAGTTCAGATGACCTAAAGGCTGTGTTGTAGTCAAGACAACACTGACTAAGCCCAAGTCAATAGTGAGACTAGATTGTATCAAAACCAAGACTTGTGTATGAATCACTGGAACAGAGCCTGGGAATAACAAAGAAATCCAGTCCAGTCTAGTTTCATAAGTTTAAACTCATGGAAAAGTTAAGCTTTTGGATGAAGAAATGGAAATTCAGAAGCTCAAATCTTTGATGTTTTCATCCAGTCATAACCCAGTGTTGATTTAAAAAACGAAGATTGATATGTCCAAGACCAAGAAAACAACAAGTTAAAATTAGTTTGAGTTTTAGACAAGACTGAGACCTGTACAAGGCCGTCTTTAGACCAGTCTTGAGTCCTACAACACTACTTTTTATACAACCTATGGATATAATGAAACCAACAGTCTGTGAAGCAGCAGGTCATAAATAATTACTTAAACACATTGTAGAGGGTTGAGCCTAGAAAATACCCTATAGTCTTTAATATAATCAACTTATTCTTGAAAAAATAATTAAAGCTTTAAAAGTGAAGCTTTTGTTGAAAGTGAAGTGAAGTAATAGTTAGCAGAAGACAAAGATGCTGCTCATTCCACTGATTGGTTGAGGACAATCAAGTACAAACATAATATTAGTTCAGTCTTGAAATCCAGATTGTGAGGATCTCTTTGATTGTCAGTAACTTCTGTTTAGAGGCTGAAGTGATATTTTCCATATTGTTCTCACTCAGCATATGTAAAGTTACTATTTTCAAGTCTATTCATGGTAATTAGACCCGTCACAGTCAAAAAACTCCCAGGCTTTACCATCTGTTTCCCTCTAAACCTGATCCTCCTGCATCGCCTTTTTTTTCCTTCCACTCCTACCTCTCGGTCACATGGCGGCTGCTGCTTCTCGGCTGCTTCCCAGATGAGTGTAAGCCAAAGCATCCCGGCTCAGAATTAAAGAGCATTAGTTATGACTGCAGGGTACAGCACTTTGGACCCAGACTATCATGTTCACACCATTGCTACAACAAACATTATACCCACCAACCCTGCTCCTTACACATCGACGTACACCCCCCCCCCCTCCCCCCCTCCTGCCCCCCATACGGGCCTCGCACGGTCCCCAGGCTCTCTTTGCCACTCATTAACCCTGTCACGTTTATGGTATGAATTAAATGATTCCAGTGATGCATCCCCACGCACCGAGGGAGCCACAGCCAGACCTCAGTGCCCCCCTCCCTCCCTCCCCCTCCCCACGTGCTCACAGGCTGGAGGGACTGCCCGAGGCACTGCTGCACACCTCCATTATTATTATCATGGTGGTCGCCATAACTGCCACACTGTTGTTTTAGCTCGTCCCGTGTCATAGCCGGGGCTGGATACAGTATGTGCTTTTTAAATGTCACTTAAATTAGTGTCATAATTAAACGGATGA
Source organism: Neodontobutis hainanensis (assembly GCA_024349245.1). Taxonomy (NCBI): domain Eukaryota; kingdom Metazoa; phylum Chordata; class Actinopteri; order Gobiiformes; family Odontobutidae; genus Neodontobutis; species Neodontobutis hainanensis. Next base: position 255,711 of record JALDNG010000055.1, read on the forward strand.
TGCTTTCTTCCAGCACTAATTGGAAATAATGGGCTATAGACACTGACACTGCTTACATTACCTCCTTAATGTGAGTGGTTAATACACATGCTTTTCTCAAAGGCAAACAACAGTGAGAAGGGCATCTACAACAACTGCTTACCTAAGTGAGAAGTGATAACCTGGCCAGTCAGACCCATTCACTTTTTTAGCAAAGTTAAGTGGACCTTCACTTTGCCTGGTTCATCCATTCATGCTACTAATTGCTTTAATATATTTACATTGGCAAATAAATCTCAGTTTCTCAGATAAATACCACCCCATAAATGCTCTAATGATGCCCACAGACAGGACAGTTTACATTAGAAACTGAACCTTAAATAAAAACTGCACAAACAAATGCACACGTCCTCAAACAATTTGAATAGAAACACAATTTTCCCTGTTGCTCTCCGTCTTCTGTGTAGTGCGTGCTGCTCGTGGCATTTGTAAATGCAGCCAGACGTGACCCTCTGGCTCTTTAGTAAAGCAGTGGCTCGACGTGTGTTCGGGTAATGGCACTAATATGCTCATAAATCGAAATCCGCCCTGTACTGTCAAATAAAACAGACAGGGCCTATCTGTGTAAGTCTCAGACCAATGAGGCTGATCGGCTGAACCTGTCCCACTCCCATCCACTCATGGCTCTGAGTTACACCTGCTGGACTAGACTCCTCCTTTACAATGAAACCAGTTCATCTAGCAACAAAATAAAGTCCATTTATGTACATTTCTTCTAGTTTCTGTTGTCACTTGACATTAAAATCTCTGTTGGTCCCCCAGCCCTCAGTTCTCCTTCTTTTTTTGTTTTTAATGGTGTACAGACCGGACAGGATTAAAAGTCATTATTTTATCATTTGTAATAATCCATTAAATTATTGTTTTGGAGGTTGCTTGTGTACCGTACATACTGTTTACTCAGTTTAGCGATGTTTGGAGACAAATGTCAGTACATGTTACGGTTCTTGTCACAAAGGCCTCATAATTACACAAACAGGCAGTAATTACATTAACATTTTCTTAATAGGTTTGGGCATAGAAGTTGCAAACATAATACAACCTTCACTTTTACCTGAAAAAAAGGAGTTATGTTGCTAACTTGATGATTAAACATTGACTTTATCTTTTTTTTTTTTTATGTGAACCACAATAGATAAAGGAGTGAAAGGAATTCTGAAGGAGAAATTTCACATTGGCCAATTTCACAAAATAATTTACTTGAACCAAGAACACTTTGTGCCTTTTCCTGTTCACTAAGCCTCATCTCTGCTTTGTTATGACTGAGAGAAGTGAGATAAAGTAGGCACAGGGGTTCACATGCCAAGGTCCCTTGCTCTTTCTCTCATCGTTTTCACTCTAAAACAGGAGTGGAGCTGTGTGCACACTCTTCTGAGGCCTGAATACACAATCTGCAGACCTCTCCGTCCAAGTACACGAAGCACCGGTTTGAAGCCTGGAGGGCGACAAGGAAATAAGAGACGCAAAAACAGAGTGGAGACACTTGAGAAGGGGATTTCTGTGTAGAACGAGGGCCATCTATCTCCAGGATTCTTCGGGAATTAAGATTTAATTTCAGATATATGATCAGACATCCTTGGGACTGCACCATTACAAGCACCTAAGCCTCTGCCAAAACCAAGCCGTAGCTCAAAACTAAAACATGTTATTGTGTTTGACCCTTAACTGCGGCCCACAGCTGCTTTCTGCTAGATTTATGATGAGGTTAATGGTGCTGTGATACATAGTGCATTTGCTGTGGTGTAATTGATTAAAACAGTTTACACGTTTTGATTACCCCAACATTTTTGAGGTTTGTGGTCAAACCATTCACGTCTCGAGAGAGTGTGGGCTGATTGTCTGGCGTTCATGGTCAAAGTGATTTCATTCGGGCAAATCGTTCGTTGGAACTATCCTGTGGTTTTCCCCCAGAAATTACACTTACTTTTTATGCCATAGTAATATAAAAATAAAAAAAACATGGATGGGGCTTTTATTGGTGTTTCCATTTTGGAAAATGTTAAACGCTAAAGTGTTTAATTTCTTTAAAACTCTGTCCTGAAAGAAGTTTGCTTTACCGGTTCTGCCAAGAAAAGCAGGAAGTGATTTGATCTCTTGTTCTCTTATTTTATTAAACTATTCAGTGAGTCATGTCATGTGTGTTGTTCAGTCCAATGTAGACAGTGAATGGTGTGTAAATTATATAGACAAGTAAATATGTTGGATCAAAAGTTCAGTGTTTGTATAGACACATGACTAATGAGTGCTGTAACACAAAAAGAATGCATTGGAGTTTTTGGGTTTGTTCTAACCATTGTTTATGGCACCATTAGTTGTAGCCAAAACCCTGTTATTGTTAGTTTTACATTAAGTGACCGTGACGCCGTACGCTGAATGGGTTAACACATGGAGCGTTGCTGTGCATGCCTCTGTGCTCGTATGCGTGTTCATATCCATGCGCTGGCTGCATGTGACTGTGTCTGCCTGTTTACTTTATACAACAGCCTTTGGCAGCTCGCTCTTTCCTCCAAAGCTCTCCTCCCGACTTTAATTAACTACAAACACTCACACGAACACACAAGCACACACTGCACCCAAGAGGGTTAAAGGCAACTGAGAATGGAAAACAAAAATATTTCTCAAGACTAAAAAGGGGAACCTGTCTATGGTAAAAGAATTGTGTTAAAGGTTGTGTTTCTGAGTGGCTGTTGTTTGAGTCTTGTAGGAACAGACAACACCAGAGAGCGGGAACAGTGTGTAACACGTCTAACACAGTGTCCTTCACACGTTTGTGTTGTTTGAGAAAACAGAGGATGCTTGAGAGGGAACTTGTGATGATTACAATATTCACCGTCTGTGTTTATGGATTTGATAGTGATTTCCCACTGAGCATGCACCGAGTGTTTGTTTGTGCAGGGCTACGGTTGAAGGGAAAGAGGTCTGTCCTTCAGATGTCTCTAAAGTCTCAGCACAACGGCATATTTACATAAAGTCCAAAAGTCAGCTGTACTCATCAGGCATTTTAACATGAAGGCACGCAACCAATCTGTGTGTTCACAAGAGCAGAGGATCTAAGCTCAAAAATAAGACTGCTAATTACAGTTACATTTATAAACACATCCCAAATGAATGTGGGTTTGTGTGCGTCTCTGTAAAAAAAGCATAGATCCCTTGTGGGATTTTTTTATTATTATTCCAGCCGGGTCTCCTAAATCAGTTACACCTATGTTCGCACACATACAGTTGGTACAGTATAGTCTTTAATTTTTACCTTGAAGTCTTTTTTTGTTTGTAATAAACAGTGTTTTTATTATATCACTAATGACTTATGGTTACGTTTAGACCGACAAAAAACGTGACATTTGTTCTATATGCAAGAAAGTCTAGGGCCACAAGTGTGAGCTTTATGTTTTTAATTTTCAACATAACCTGTGTATTACTGTGGAAGTTCTCAGTCATCCAGGTCATCTTGAAGAAAAGGTTCAAGTAAAAGCCTCTGGACTCAGTTTTCAAGGTGAAGACGTTGAGTGTCTAATTCCTAGAGACTTTATCAGTTCTGAGATTAACTGGTATCTCAAGAGGGAGGGGTTTCACCTGAAACTAAACCTGATGGGACCAGAGTGTTCTGGTCTCATAGTCTTTAGCCATGACAAGGTTTAGTTTCAGGTGAAACCCCTCCCTCTAGAGATAAAGCTCAGCTCTTTTACCAGTTAATCTCAGAACTGATAAAGTCTCTAGGAATTAGACACTCAACGTCTTCACCCTGAAAACTGAGTAGAGGCTTTTACTTTAACCTTTTCTTCATAACTTGTTTATTTTTTAGTAATGTAATGATTGATGATATCATTAGATCTCAGAAACCACATACATCTTGTACAAAATTGCAGAGAGAACAAATCACTGTGAGTTTATAAATGAATTTCTTTGCTTCCTGTTTCCTCGTCCACTCTCCACCTTCAGACCCACAGTGAGAACCAAGGCGTCAGCAGATTTGTGAACAACTTTGAAACGGGGCGTGGACTGTGGATTTTTTTCCCATGACAAACTGATAATGATAAAGATCCAATGGCATGAGTTACGTAACAGCCAGAGTAGAGTCATGTGTCTCTGGATGATGTGTCTGTCCTGTGAGAGAAGTAAACAAGCAGAGGGGAAGGCACGGAAACATGCAAATGCTGCACCAACCCACACCTGTCCAATGTTTTCCCCCGCTGTGGTACAGACTGTGACTCTCAGGGACTGACAGTCAGGCGTATATATGTGCTTCACTGTGCTGCAGGGATGTCACGTCTGGCTGAGTCTGAAGTGGATCCACAGGGCTGTGATTATTACCCTCCACTGCGCTCCAACAGTAAACAGTACAAACAGAAACAGTGCAGTGGGCTGGAGAGGACGAGCTCAACACTTGAGTTTGAAGCACTAGACTCTTTGGTGCAGGTTTATCTCACATTAAGTTAAACTAGACCTGGGTCTGAAGTTCCTGCTACAGACACAATGTATTGTTTTAATGTTTCAAATGAGCAATGGGACATATATACAGGAACATTTTACTGAAAACAGTTTAGTTGCACTCTGGCCATTTATTCCCACAAAGCACCCCTCGCTACTTTGTTGTGTAAACTGTAAAGACAGGGACAAGTTTGTCACGCGACACGCAGCAGAACAACTATTGAAAAATACTGAGTTTTAGTCACATGTATACATTCATACTGAGGCTCCAGATTCATCAGCACTGCTCCAGAAAATTTGAATTTCTACTTATACATGATTCTGTTCTTGTCCCTAAAGTGGCTTTGTGTCACTCATGGGCTATTCACCAACACTGATCTCTGTCTGATTCAATTTGCAGATTAAGGACGTGATAAACCATGTTGTCCTCAACAGCACTAAAAATAAATAAGTACTTAAGTTACAAAAGGAGGATCAACTATGAGTTTTTTATTTTTTTTATTGAATTATGTTTAGTGACTTAAGAATGTATGTGCACATTCTTACATATATATCATACTTTATAATAAGATTTTTTACATTGTGCACATATTGACCAGTTATGTATAAATACAAGTCTCTTAAAGTCTGAGCTATGAGCTTTATATTTGGTTTGTTTGTCATGTTTATTGTCTTGTGTCTCTTACAATTTAAGCTATATTCTACAGTGAGTCCTTTCCATCTGTTATTCGTTTCAATGAACAGATGTAATAAGCATTTGTAAATGTTAGATTATACTGATTTACTTATAAATAATTTATGGAAACTGAAATCCACAAAAACAGTTAATGAGCATAAAGTGAATATGAACAGTTTTTTTTATAAACTCACTGTCATTGCAGTAGTTTCATTTGGTCATTTGTCTCCAATATTACATTTTTATACTTCTTTTAGACGCAACATAAGACTGTGGAGCTAAAGATGTAGGTACAGGTTTACCGTTACCTCGGGATGTTCATGGTTAACCAATAATCGATTAATTGTTATTAAAAAAAAAGTAAAAAATTTAATTGACCGATTAATCAATATGTTGTAGAGTTCATACGATTTATCTCTGCAGAACAGCTTTTGGACCTACTGTAACAACAGAAGTTCACAATGTGTTTGTTTAAAAGCACAGTTGATAGCCTCAGGTCTCAACACCGGACACAGGTGAGCTCAGTAGAGTTTCCATCTTCCATTTCCTTTTCATCTCCAGCGTTTGTTTACCATCAAGTTTAAAACACAACTAAACTAAGACAAACATCTAAAATGAGAAAAAAGCTGACAAATTGTTCTGAAATGCGGCAGGCCCGGGCGCAGGCTAGCCTACCTTATTAACAATAAAACAAGGCTTTAGTTTGTCTCCTATTTAAATCAAGACACTTTTTGTTTGTTGATTTTTAGTTTTTTTCGGGACTGACGCAGGGATGGGTCTAGATAAAGCTGGAGCCTGTTTGTGTTCATGTGGTTTGTTGGGATCGTTGTTTTTCTACGAAATGCTTTTGGACTTTTGGACAGCTGCAGTACTGTTTACTGTAACCTGCATCTGTTTCTGCAGAGTGTGCCCCCATCTCATCTCCGCCGCGTCTCAAAGGTCAGTTTTACACATCCAAGACGCTGCAATGGTTTCATAGTTTAATACAGGCTGAATCAAACTAAAAGCAACAACTAAAGGCAAGCAAGGTCCTTCTGAAGTGTGGCAGCACAGCGGCACCGAGGCAGAGTGTTTAGAAGGGCTTTTCTGTCTGGAGTTTCCATGTGTCTTTGTAGGTTTTCTCCGGGTACTCCGGTTTTCCCTACCACCAGAAACATGTCCAATAGTCCCTCCCACACAAAAACACACACAGGGCCAGGACTCCCCTGTAAAAAAGATTTGTAATCTCGATGGGACTTTTCTGGATAAATAAAGGTGAAAAAAAAATGTTTTTAAAGAATTGCCTTTGTACAGTTCCAGGTGATGCGTAAAAAGTAGACATCTATAAAATAAACTAGCAACCAGCTTCATAATAAATAATAAAGACTATAGTCCAATTCCAGCTTATTTGTTGTTAAAGATTCATGTTTGAATCCATTCATGTGCATTATTGTTTATTCAACGTTAACAACAGGTGACGTCATGCAGGTGGTTAATAACTAATTGATTATTATCTGCAACAGAAAATGTCCAAAATGTGCATCCCTACAGTTACTGTGGCAAGTCTCTAACAGGTTCTTAAACACACCTCAGAGAAATAATAACAATATCAATAAGGCGGCAGTGGCTCAGTGGTAGAGCGGCCGTCCTTCAACCGGAAGGTAGTAGGTT